>JAGWCC010001395.1:0-76210 GCA_022651775.1 Drusus annulatus
TTTAAATTAATGTTCTACAAAGTTATTAATAAATCTTGCAACTCTTTGCAATATTACTCAAATCCGCGTAAAATTTGTGCCAAAAATAGAATCTTTTATTCGACGACAAAAATGGGTCGGTAGGTACCTACTTGAATACTTTTACACGGAAAACTCTCGCTTTTAAGATTTGACTTTAATGGAAGGTGAATTTGAAACGGGGCTTCTGTTGAGCTATTTTACCAGCCTTTATGATAAATACTCGCGCAAGTTTAGAAAATGTCCTCCATGAAAAGAGACGGCCCGAAATTGGAAAATAAGAAAAGAAAAATAATTTAATTATTTGTTTCTTTGAGAATTAGACGAATGCGATCGACAAAAAATCTCTGATGTTATTAAATTTGCCAATATAAAGGTTTTTATTCCAGGCTACCTGCCTTGGATCTGCTCCCTTATTTTTTTACTGGAGATTTTTTTCGAGCCCAATTTGATCTTAGATATTGGCTGTTTCGCTGTTTTTCCTGTATTTTCCTTATTTTGTTATTTTTCTACGTATTGCATTTAATATAATCAAATGTCGATTGAAATTAGAAAGTTTTTACTTATAATAAAGATTCAATCGATTGCTATGTTATGAATGTGTAATTGTCAAATATTCATTTAATGAGTTTAATTCTGACATAAGTAGATACTAACTTTGAACCAAAACGTAGTTAGTAGACTAAGGTGTAAAATATTAAATCTTCGATCAAAAACGCAGTAGATTTGTGAGGGATGGGGAGAGGGCTGACGTGGCCGTTTGATAATGCATTAATATTCAATGCTTTAACATACCCCCCCCCCCCTCGCAACACCCACCTTGTGTACCGTTTATTTTTCTGATCTCCTGTGAAAGAGATTGCTTCATAAATCTTTCTCACACACTACTTCTTACACACGCTTTTCAAATGTCAAAGGTATTAACACTCGGGTAGCTGAAAGGCACAGCGTGCCGCTGTTTTGCATCCCTCCTGATATCTCATTTCTCTTGAATAATATACGAGTGCGATAATTGTATATACTTCTCTGAAGATTGTGTTGTCTTGACATAAACTAGAAAAAGTAAAATGAAAATAAACTGCACTAAAGATGAAGGGAGAAAGAGACTGCTTGTGGTTATGTCCGAATTTCTTGTTGATAGAAGAGCATATGCGTCAGGAAACATAATTTATAACAAGGTGGAAAGAAAATATCTGATGAGATTGATGATTTTCAATTTTCATAAACAATTAAATTTTTTTAAATGTACTTTATGTCTTCTTCATTAAAAAATTGCAAGCTTGTTTCGTCGTGTCTTAACACATCTTTAGGGCATTCAAAAAACTAAATTGCAAGTGAAAATATAGAATTTAAAAATATATTAAAAACATATATTCTACGAAGTCCATAATTAAGAAGGTAATAATAAAAAGGACATGTGGACAATACTATAACATTTCTAGTACTTCCATAACCTTTTTTAGAAAATCATTAAATATATCCATTAACTATCTCAGCCATGTAAGCATAACATTAACAATGAATGGGAAACTTGAGAAGACCTTTTATTACTAGTTATTTTAGTTGGGGCTCACCTGACCTGTTTTCCGAATGGGATAATGTTTGTTATTTCAATTTTCTTATATTTATAAACCGATGCGCAGTTGAAAACTGAGAATAACGTAAAGACGATAAATATTGCTATCTGCCGTCAGACATATTGGAGACATCTCGGGAAAATTGTTCACTCACGACATTTTTTTTATTATTTGATAACGGCATATTCGTCTTTCCATTATATGGATTCCTGAATATATAATTGTAGTACCTACCCAAAAACAGGATAATCGACAAATCATTCCAAAAAAATTGTGTTATCCAAAGACAAACCTCTTATTTATTATTTTTACCATTCTTAAGAAACTACATAAAATCTATTACAAAACATTATGTCATAAACTTGTGCAAAAAGTATGTAAAACATGAGAAAAATAGTTCGAATTATCCTGGAGAAAAGAATTAATACATTTATTAAATTGCTTACACGTACAAAGATATTTAAAAAAAATAAAACAATTGGGACCGGCACAAACATAAATTGTAAATTTGGTTGAACTATTAACTACTTTGATGGATGAATTTCTGTGAATTTTTTACTTAATAATTTACTCGGTTGATAACATTGATTCTACCATAATATGCAAGTTAGTTTAGTAAAATTTTCATGATTTTTAGATATTCGTAAGTTAAAAGTTGGAAAGAATATGCATAAAGAAATAAGCAGTTTTTTTTTTCTTTACATTAGCAAGTTTTATCTTTTTCTTTGTCGAACGAGCACGGGAGGCCTTTTATTTTGATAAAAAGGATATAGACGAACTGTGAGTTGTTCGAAACGAAATCTCACCCAAGACTGAAAAAAAAGTTTCTTATGTTACAAAAATGGCTTCAAGAGAACTTTTTTTTTTAAATTGTAGTTGTTTGGTCTATAAAACTCACAAACTTATACTCAACACCGTGTTTGCAATCAGTTTGTATGTCCCCGATAGTTGATTTGTATCTTTTTTACTCAAAATGAGTTCTGAGAATACACCATTAAAGAGGCCTAATAATTATTGCTTATCCCATATCAGATATCAAAAATCAAACTGGAGTAGCAACAATGGCGACCTTTGGCTTATATATATTATGGAGACACATCACGACATTAGTTATAACTATATAAAATAAGAATATGAGTTCGAAAGGACCCTATATTGAAACTCTTCAATACAGATAACATCGTTTGCCCATTTTTCTTCGTTAGGCAATTGATTGCATTGTGTGTAGGTATTATTCTAAAGATTTTAGTCTGTTGAGCGTATTTTGGATAAGTATAGTTTGTTGTAATTTTCCGTACTGTATCGGTGTACGTCTTACTTATAATTGAGAGTTATGTGCGTACCAAATTACGATATGAAAAAATAATGTTGGTTATTTAAAAAACAGATCACGTGCTAAAGAGGAGTATTTGGGAGGATAGAGAGTTTAGTGTTAGCATGAAGCTATGGCGCAAACAAGAAATTGTCCAAAGAAGCAAAGCTAGCAGTCCACAATGGAGTGCTTATACCAACACGGACGTATGGCAGTGAGGCATGGAACTGGCAGAGGAAGGATGAAAGTAGACTGAATGCTGTGGAAATGAGATCTTTGAGACGTATGTGCGGTAAAACCATGTATGACCGTAAAGAATGCAAGGCTGATATAAGCGTAATGAATAGGATCAATAAAGAGACGCTTGGATGGTTTGGGCATGTAGAGCGAATGAACGAAGAAAGAAGTGTGAAAAGAATATATGATGTGAAAGTGAATGGAAGTAGAAGTCGAGGACGCCCGAGAAAGACATGGCACGATCAAGTGAACCAAATACTTGAATCGGGTCTTGTGAAGAGTCAGAATAACAGAAAAGTATGTATGGGACGATCTATGAATGTAAATGACGCAAGGAGTGTGTGCCAAGACAGAGTTATATGGCGGTCCTTCCTCTCTACCTACCCCTGCCGGGAAACGGCGTGGTGGTTAGTTAGTTAGTTTTATTAACATTTCACAGTTTTATGCGGAAGGGCTAAAATCAAGACTACGTTTAACTGTATAAAGAATCACTATTTAGTGAGTGCCCGCACTGACCACACATTATATTGAGTCCTGTATGGGATGGGCGGGCCTACGTAATTGGACGGTTACTCCAACAATCAACGTCGATAGAGGACGGCCCTAGGACCCGATACTCCGAAGATTAATGCTTAGAAACTTTTCACGGTGAGTACACCGACATGTAATAACCCTAGGGAAGGTATTTAATGACTACGACAATGGCTTACGATGTCGAAAAATCTGTCGGAGAGGTTTCACAAGGAAATCCTTCCGAGTCTGGAAGGATTTTTTATTGTTGTTTTTTGTGTATTTTCAGTGAAGTTTACTTATCTAGATGACTAGAAACCTGTTCAAAGGTGAACAATAGCACATACTAGTAACATTTATACAAAAGATGAGGAAAGTGCAAAACAAATATAATGATAATAATAATAATATTTTAATTAGAAATAACTTATTTTGCTTTATTGTGATATTTATTATCGAAACAATATCAATGACTTTCAACAAAATGTGAAATATAAGAAAGCACATAAAATAAAAAGATTAGGTTATGGCCGAGATTCGTACTCGGAACCTCTACTCTATCCGGGAGTGATGACTCTGCCAATGAGCCAAAGCTACCGAAACCTTTTATAAATACTGTCATTTTGATCAAACTTATACTCGTACATCAATATTAGAAAAAAAACTGAACCTCTTCCGATATAAACAGACATCATTGTACCTATGCGCAAAGCTCTACCGAGCAAAGTTGTAAACCTAGACAGAGTCTTAGATAGACTATCTCTTCTACTTGTTCAATTTCGTATTTCATTAAAAACTACTGATATTATTTGAATTATCATTAAAAATAACACATAACAAAAATATTTCAATGGAAATGTGGCCTCGAGAGCGCTTATCAACATTGAAAAACATTGTGTTTATATTATGATCTCACCATTTCTTGCATTGCTTTTTGTTTTTACTTTTTATGTAATGTTTACGAAATATTTAAATTCATTTGTTTTTTGTGAAAATTATAAAAAAGGAAATAATTAACCAACAAATATTGCTAAGCTTACATCTCTTAAGCTAACATCGACGTAATGCGAAGTATATTTTAACCCTAAACCATCGTTTCTCCATCTGCGCAATATATGGGGAAGGGTCGCAATTTGTCAACAAAAAAAATCACGTATATGAAAAATCCTTTTATAAAATAATTAATGTTAAGTCATAATAAAGTGTTACATATACTTACTTCTTAATAAACTAATAAATAAAGATGTGTTAATTAATTTACTAATGCAACGATTGAGTTTGTTTTTCACTTAAAAGGATTTCTATACGTAGATCGACTTTTGAAACACACATAAGTAAATTATTTTCAAGTGATAAAATACGATTTCTGTCTAGTTTTTAAAGCCACGATAGACGAGAAGCCTTTTTGCACAAGTAAAAAGTGGCAAATGGTATCCGTGGTAAGTGTAAACATTATTTTTTTACGTGAGTAATGTAAAACTTTGATAAACGTTAAAATATGGTATATAGTGAGGGGGGCGTAAGGTTTTTTTGAACTATTTTTTGGTTTTGAGAGGGTTTTGACTCTAATAAGGTTAAGAAACGATGCTCTAGACAAAGTTTTACAATTTGCTTATTTATTGAGTAGGTACTTTATTTATAAGATCTCCATAAAAGCTAGCCTCTTTGAAAGTTGCATTCTTTCAGCGAAAGGTTTCTCTAAAAGCATGCGATGCCAGTCGTTAAAATCTAGGTTAGTTTTCTCACTAGGCACTTTCTCTTTAGGCACTATCGCTTTTTTTCATTTTATGTAAATTTTCAGCTCGCCGTATTAGGAAACCACTTTTACGAATCCATAGTGTATTAAGATGCTTGCATTTTCACCCCGATGGCAGATCATTCAGAACAATTGAATCGTTCACGATATTTCGGTGTTTATTGTTTTGATATGTCCTTGTACATTACTAATAAATAATTTAATTTAATTTTGTACCCTGATGATGCTTAGGCTAAGAAAAACCGGTCGTTCATATTTTTTTTATAAAATCTGTGGTCCTATACAAAGTTATTTTTTTCATTTTATTAAGTATGTCAAACCACAAAGTAATTGCTTTCTACGAAAAAAAAAACTATTATTATTTTGTTATACAACATTGTCATTATGCGCCAAGCATTATAAAAGCTTGATTAAATCTATTATAGTCATTTGTGTTAGTATTTTCATATCCTCAATACAGTCTTTACATATAAACCACAACAACTTTCAAATTGCAGACCTTTTTTAACCACTCAAAAGTGAAAAAAAAAATTGCGTGTACAGTGGGCTTGATATGTTATGTTCATAATAAACATACCAAACAATGGCAGTTACCAAGCTTTTTCTTACGCGTATTACCCTTCCTCCTCTTCCTCTCCCCGAAATAATATCCAGGCCTCAACCTCTACAGGTCTTTACCAAGGTGATTTACTTAATACTCACAATTGTTAATGTTGGTACACATTGGGCTTTAACATATAAAAGTCTAATAATGTTTATGTTACTTTCAATGCAGCAATACCGGCGTACCTACGCTATTTTTTACGACTCGAGTAGTTTACTCACTGAACGTGGATTGGATTTAACGGGTGGCGAAGGCGGGGAGGGGCAGATTATTCAAATTCCGCCAGGGAACTTCCTATAGGCTTTTTAAATTATTCCTACACGATTTCCAAAATAAATTGAAATATTTTACCCGTTCAATATCACTGGATATAAAATAAAAACGTCAAATATGTATAACCCTTTCTCATCCAGTGACCGAACGAATTCCAAAAATATGCATGTCTTATTCTTTTTTGTATGTTTAATATATTTTTTTCCATCGTGTTGGTTTCAAAGAATATGCACGCCCATACAATTCACACCACTATTAAACGTATTGTTCATCGATGTTATGCATTTAAAAGAAGGGTACCCAAAATCTTTCTCCTTCAATTTTTTTTTTGAAAACATACTAAAACTATCCTTTTGCTCTTCAGCACTATTGTCGTATTAAACCTAATTATATACACCTCATTTGGTCGGAAACAGAAAAAAACTCTCAAACGGTGAGCAAGGTCATTATAATATTGAGTACAGCTTTTTAAATTTGAGATTTCCGAGTCAATGAAACTATTTTTGGCGCTAGAAAGATATGAAGCTTTGAAACATCTATCTCAAAATAAATAAAAAATAATGTAAATGCTACACCTGTGCATTAAAATATCTGGCTAAGCCGGGTTGAAAAAAACACACCTGTAGGAAAAAAAAACTTTCCAAAAGGTCCTCTAAACGTAACCAGAGAAGAAATTGTTCGTTTTTAATTTGAACTTTACATTCGACATTTAGAAGTTCTTATGTTCAATACTTTTGTTACGAGTAAAGTAATAAATATTAATTTGCATGTGAAAGGGTTAATACCTTTTATCGGCAATTCATACGTGATTTGTCGTGGTACGTCGATTCATATTGCTGTTCAAAAAAACTCTAGTTTCGTGGCATGAGAGAGTACGAAACTGAAGCACGAAACTTATTTTATTATTTGAGTACAATACAAGTACCATACCTCCTAATGCTAAAGCTATGATGGCGTGACGCGGGCGTTGCCAATTGGCAAATACTCGTATAGTAAAACAACAAACTATTAAGTAGGAGGAGAAATATAAAGTAAAAGAAGAAATAGGATAGGTAGCTACTTGGTTACTTAGATCTATTTGCTAAACATAAGCCATTTAAAGCAATCCATAATGGTGATTTCTCTTTAAAGATATACTAAGCGTCTTCCATTTCGGAATGAAGCACCGATAATTTTATTTGTATTGTAATTTGTTAAAACACAAGAATACGTAGGTTTGTAATATTTAGACAGATTTATTTAAAAATTTAATTATGGTGTTTTGTTAGCTAGAACTGACCATTTTTGCCAATTTCGTTATCAAGTTCAAAATGTGTTTCTGATTTGAAACATTTACTATCAAACACTAAAAAATAATTGGTCACAATTCGTCATAAACCTAAATTAACGCAAATTTTAATGAAATTCTCAATAAATTTCAAACAACATCAATGGGAACGGAGTAGATATTTCACTATCATTTCCATTTCCACTTCCAGGGAGGTGGGGTTACCCTCCTCCCCAGACCTTTCCAACAGCAAATAACATAATATAATTTACTCTTAAAACACCTACTGGACACCTATTTTGCATGTACTGGACTATATAATTCAACACAACACGCGCGGGTTTCAGTTTTGAAACAAAATAATCAACTTTACAATAATTACAGGGATGGTTGAAGAACTTTAACAAGAGCTAAAAATAATTACATATTTTTTCGTTCGACTAAAGTTTTGCCACACGACCGCGAAGTGGTCACGTGGAAACGTTCGTACTTAAGTTAAAATTTAATTACAAAACTTTTGTTCAAATTTTAAAATTATTCTCGCCTCGTATTTGTTTTAACCGTATAATTTTTATCTTGTTTTTGTGTGTGTTTGTCGAATCTGCTCTGAGAGTATATATACTTCCTCGTTTATTATTTCATTTATATTATTTTTTTCTTTTCACATCTAATTTTTGCTGCGTCTTGTTTTAATTACGGCCATTTAATTTGTATGACAAATCACGGTTCCTTTAGCTTTATTTATTTAGTTTTAGCAGTTAGTTTTAAGACCGTGAGTTGTAAAGTACTGCGTATTTACATAAACGTCATTTATCAGAAGATTTATCTACATTATTTAAAAAATTCTAAATGTACACCCTTTTTAAGATTCGCATGTTCGGGTATGTATCGCCGTGAGATTTCTAAATGCCGATTTACCTGATTGAAACTTAGTAATATTATTTTTGTAAGTAAAAAATCGGTAATAAGTACCTAATATCCACAGCTTTTTTTCCCAAAATAATACCTTTAAAAAAATGATTTTCGTATCATTTATTGTATTTTTCATCCCATATCAATCGTATTATTTTATGTATATTATAAGTATCCTTCGTGGTATGCTAATTTAATCGCCAATTGTGGAGTTTATATTATATCTGTTTTAGAGTACCTATGCATTTAACTTATAATATTCATGAAAAGACTTCAACCAGAATTAAACTACAACTACTGTCAACCATTAAAAAGGTGCCTTCTTTTGACAACTTTTTCTTACAAATATTGATAGCTATGTAATGTTTGATACAAAAGTAACAACCAAAAATTCTTAACGGAACCCTAATAGTATTATACTTATGTAGGTAGTCACCACTCTAAATACAAAACGTGGCCATCAATACATCTTCAAGGTAGGGAACTGCCTAAAATAACTTCAAATATATAAAAATATTAGACCTTATACCTGACGGCCAACTACAAGCTGGTATGACATATTTCATGTCATTAGTGCGACACGTTGTTAACTATGTTTAAGTATTAAAGCTCATAAAATAAACTAGGACGGGAAGTTTCTGCAAAGGCATCGAAAGTGTGTCAGGCTACTATTTCCTCTAAGTAGACGGTGAGTTTATGAATCAAAGCGAGTTACCCTTCACGCGGGCGGTACGGAACACATCAACGGATAGGTCGAAGGCGCGGATAGAAGTATTGGATATCAATGTAAAATATCGTGACATACCACGTACCTACCCTTTGGGTCCAGATATTCAAAGAGGATGATGCCAAACTCATTAACTGAAATGCAATATCAGATATTCAGCGGGGGCGCAGCCTTTGAAACGTGTGGCGTACTTTTCCCATAATTGATCGCACTCTAGAGATAATCAATAAAGTTTATGCAAGCTTCTGTCACGTAATGTCAACATCGTATAAGGTTTCAATGGAAATTAATATGCAGTTTACTTCATTACGACGTGTTTGTCAGTTTACTAATTGTGAATTTCCGATTAATAACTAACTTTGAATTATCATCTCTCTATGCGAATACCAGAAGGAGATGAGTCAATTTAAGCTCATCTGCTTATTCCTTGTGCATTGAATTGTGACGATGTCAAATATGACGATAGTTTGAAATGCTCTTATTTAATTACTTCATAAGTAAGTAGCTAGCATAGAACCACATAAACGCAATTGTATTCAATTATGTTTACTCATCTGTGCATCAACATTGTCAATCTGGGTATTGTGATGTTGATTTTCAAGTTCGAAGGACCTTAAAAAAATTTAAAAAAAAAACAGCTGCTACCCCGAGAAGCTGTTTCAAAAAAATAAATTAGGTGATAAGAAAACAGAGGGCTAATAAGCACGATTTTAGGTCTGTTTGCTTTTATCCCGTGAAGTAAAAAACCTACCTGTAAAAATATCAGTTGGGTATTTAGTTTTATCTTCAAAACAGCCCAGCTTTAGAACTTGATTAAAACTTCCTAGAAAGGTACATTATTACCAAATATTCTATATTACCCACATGTGACTTAGATTCTGGAGGTCGTTAATACGTTTTAATTGTATGAACCTTTCTTTTAAGGAACTAATGCCGTAGAAATGGCGGGGTACAAAACGTAGAATCTCCCGTGCGTATGCTATATAATAATAAGACTCACATTTATAAGCGTTAGTTGTGTCTCGGTAAAGGAAGAAAGACAAAGCCACGTCCGTGTGTATATAAAGTGATAATAATTCATCTCGGTAAGGTCTATTAGGGCAAACTACCACAACACGTGCATTAATTCAGTTCAGATGTTTTCGGGGTGTATCAATCTTACTCACTTCTGTACACAGATCTTGGCTGGTTTTTACGCTACAAGCTTCCTATATCACACTATCTACCGCCTTCTAAATACTGACATTTTTGATAAGCTTACGTATCGGATATCGTTTTGTCTTCTGAATAATTCCACGTATCCCTTTTCGTACTTTTTTCATTGGCCGTATCATTTTCACATTCCGTGGAGTTTTTAATTTTATATTTTGTATTACTTTACTTAAGTTTCTCGAATCATCTTTCGAGTCATTTCTCGTAACATTGATCGTACCTACGGCATTTTTTTATCGTAAATCTTATCGCGTACTTCGGATGTCATTGGATTTCCAATACACCTACAAAGTATGTCTATTTATAAATAATAGGATAACATGTATTTGTGTCAATTGATGCACTTAGTAGTCAAAATGCAGTTAATCATGTGTTTTCACATTTCATTAAACCTTAGAAATATATTTTTTTTTTAATCATAAAGTCTAAAAATTGTACTACAACTTTATTTATAAGGAAACATTTTTTTTTGCTTTTGTAATTAAAGTAGTTGTATTTCTTATGTATGTAAAGTAGTTTTGAAGAGTATCTCTATGTATGTTTTAATTCATACTTGTTTAAAAAAATTGCTGTATTTTAGTTTCTTCTGTAACGTTATTTAAATTAGGAGATTTATTACTTTAGGTGACGATATTATATAACACGCATTGGTAAAAGTTAAAAAATACTTTATTCTTCGCGGGTTATCTATGTTTATGAAAAACTCGCTATTTGGTTCCATTCATAAAATAATAGATAAAAAATTATAACATATTTAAACCTGTAACTTTTTCTTAACCATTTTATTTTAATATATATATATTTGAGTCGGTTTCGCAAGCACCCATCCATCTTTAGCATAACATGAAAACTGATGTTTGAACATTGAAAGTATGTTTAATTATTGCCCTGAAGATGAAAGGGTGCTTCCGGAATAGGTCGACAATTTTA
Organism: Drusus annulatus; assembly: GCA_022651775.1. NCBI lineage: Eukaryota > Metazoa > Arthropoda > Insecta > Trichoptera > Limnephilidae > Drusus > Drusus annulatus. The sequence continues at coordinate 11,336 of JAGWCC010001395.1, forward strand.
TTAAAATGTGTTTAAATTTGTTATAATTTATCATGGCAACCCACAAAGTGAGTGCTTTTTACGAATACATGAAACATATTATGTCCCAACCCCTTAACAAGTTCATCGCAATGCCTGAAGACTTCCAATTTACCATTTGCCGTGTGTTGTTTTCTATCTTTGAGCTCGAATTTTATTTATAGAGCTGCTACGATCCCCAAAAAAGTTTTCTCCATTTACACGTGGTCGTAATACGTGAGTTGGTGACTCCGGGCTGTTCAGCGGGTACCTAGAGACCTCGGGGAGCTTATTCTGAACCTGGTTTTTGAACTGAACGAATTAGTCGCTTTAATAAACCAATATCACACGAGAGTTCGCACTGCTCGGAGCCGGTGGTACTATGGCATCTCCTGGGGAATGTTGTGAGGCTGGAGGAAGTGGTAGCAGAGAATAAAAACTGGAATAAGGATGTTTGGATAATATATAACTAGTCGAATCTAGTAATTAAACATAGTCAAAACCATATCAAGATTTTTTTAATTCTAAATTGTGGTCTCCTTGGAGCAAGGCGCACAATTCAAATATCGGTCTTAAGATGGTGATACCTGTTTTTATTGAATATGTTTTTAAAATTGTAAAAAAAATATTTTATTTAGTTGGTTAATGTATATAGGCTTTGATTACATTTATAAAACCTCATATACTATATGGTACGTGGTTCCCAAAAGTTTTCAGTATCGGTTTACCTTTTTATGTATAATATTCGACTGCGAGTTAAAAGATTGCGAATTAAAATTCTGGCGTTAACAAATAATTTTATTTAATAATTTTGTATTAGTTAACATTTAATTAGCAAACAATAACATACATATTATATTTTATTAATGTTCCAGAATGGTAAATGCACTTAGTATCGCCAACGTTGCTTGAAATAGCTTACACCGTGTTTGGTGACCAGATATGAACAATCAACTTTTTCCCGACCTTCATCTTCCCTTCCTGACCCTCTTATGCTTCACAATAGACCCCCTTGGGGGATACCATAACCTTACTGACTGCCAACAGGGTTTTGCGGTATTCACATAAAAATAAATAATTTTTTTGAATGCTACTCGTACATCGATCAAACTTGGTGTACATATTAATAATTTCTGCTGATTTTGGCCATATTTATGATAATTAATTGTGTTATTTACTTTTGAAAAGCACTAATTTAAGTTATCTTTGTGGAAGGAAGTTTAAATTTTATTTGGTAAGAACCTGATTACCTTTGTTTGACCCTTACCATTCAAATTCTTACAGTAAAATGATTTTCAAAATTATTCAGCAATAACATGAGCGGTAAGGACCAGATTTAATTTTTCTGTGTGAAAAATTGATTACTTTAAATTTAAATATTAAACATCAGAATTAAGTCAAATGTTCACCTTGGGTAGAATAACCTTCTAGGACTGCTACAGTAAACTCAACCTTATACCTCTCCTATGAGTTATTTATAAATGAACGATATTTTGCTATACGAGCAACTGTAAAATGTGGGATTCAGTGAACATTTTGCAGAAAAGCACTAACCGAGTAAGGCTATAACAGTGCAAGCGATGAATCTGTTCAACGACAATGCAATGTCACATTTCCACGAAATTACAAATAAAGTGAACAATTCACTTTTAAAATCCATTACATACATATATAATAAATAATTTAAAAAAACATATTTCAATTTTAAATATACTAAACAAGTAGCGTAAATCAAAAAATAAATTACAAAGTATTTAAAATTATATAAAGTACCTACCCTAATATTATTGGGGTGGGTACTTTTCTTCGTTTATTAATGTGTTCTATTTTTAAATCTAACGAAACAAAAGAAGGGGAGTTTGTTTTCAAGGGTGGAATATTGGCGGGAAAACACAGTTTGAGGAAGGAAAGCGAGCAGGGCAACAGCGGGTTTAGGGGAAGGGAAAATGTAGGTTTAGGTAAAGGTTAGAGTTCCGTGGAGACTAGAGTAATGTGCTCAGGAAATGATTTAATGAGTGTTATTTGAAGAGAATAAAGAGCAGAGTTAAAGAAAACAGGACGTTATTATTTTAATCAAAGTGCCGCGTACTGCACGAACCACTATGCCTCGTAGTCATTTAGGAAGCAACAACTAGGCACTATGATAATTCTTATATAAGACAGTTGTGTTCTTTTGGAAGATGTTTGATTAAACATAGTAACAACAATAACACGCATCGTTTTACGTTAAGATAATACTTCTCAATATGTTTCTATACATATTTTGTTAGGGTTCCTAATAAATAAATAACCGGTTATCTGTGAAATTATTTATGTTTTTTTTTCTTATTTGCATTTCTTATAAACAATGTTAAATGTCTACAACTTTCTAGTTAGTGCGTTTATCATATCGACGTCAGTATCGCCCTGATGAGAGACCACTATTTAGAATCAAAATGCTGCTTGAAGTGGCTTTGCTTTATTTACTAACCAGTTCTGAAGAGCCAGGTTCTTGTCAACCTTCCTCTTATTTATGTAACTCCTTCCCATTTTCCTTCAACCTCGCAATAAATCCCAAATTGGAACACCAAAGTCCATCTGGCTCCGGTCCGTTGGGACTCTTGTGCGGCATCACATAAAAAGTAATAAAAAATATTTAAATAATATCAATAATCTAAAACACAAATATGAAACGGATAAATCCATAAAATAAAAAAAGATAACGATCACAACCGAGACTCGAACTTGGATCCTCTACTCTATCCGGGGGTAACTAGTTGGTTAAGACGTTACTCCCGGATATTTTCTGGCTTTTTCTGTTTAACATATGTGTTTTAGATTATAAAAATAAAATAAAAACATTAATGCCTTAAAGTTATTTCCAATTTCAATAAATATTTTAAAGTGACCAGATCTGAGAAGCCAGACACTTATCGACCTTTCTCTTCTCCATCACTTTGATATCCTTACCGTCACTAGCCCCGCAATAGTATCCTGATTGTATACCCCACTACCTCTGACCAGTTTAAACTCTTTGGGCTTTTAGCGAGGTACAGAATAAGACCTTAAACCCTATGGTACAATACTTGGCGCGCAGGGCCCTGTAAGAGTGGCCAGAATTACACAAAACTTTGCTTGGAGCACTCCCGTGCGGTTAAGCCAATTGTCGTCAACTTCTGTCAAATAAATGTCCAAATATAAATCCATTGTCATTCGTAATTTTTATGAATTTTGAATTTATTTGACATTGGAAATCGGTGTGTAATTTTGGAACCTTTTACACGCTTGAACTTTCAAATGATATGTTATAGACTGGTATGGTTGTAAGGCTCATGAGATTCTGAGTTTGAGCATACATCTTTAATACAAACATCAAAATAAAAACGTTTTGTGAAAATGTTTTCAATGGCGATAATACCAAATTAATAACTAATAGCTATCTACTATATAGTGGGTCATTTTCATAATTGAAAACCTTTTCACAAAACGTTCTTATATTATTAATGATTTGTAGAAAATATATTCTCAAACTCAGAATAAATCGTCGCTGGAAAGGCAAAGGGGCTAAAGCGACACTTTGGTCAAAAGTAAGTAAAATTTGCAGTTTTGATCAGTTCGTTTTTCTGCATCGAATGTTCTGACTCTCGTTTGATTCTGAAGACTTTTGTGGCCCTTCAGCCATCTAAATTATATTTACTATTTGGGAGAAGGCTTGACTCAAGGGACACTTGGGACTTTTTAGCTTTTTGTCGCTTCGGTTAACTCAGTGGGAGAATCGAATTACCCGAATTAACTTTTTTTTTGAAAATCCAACCGGTACTGAAGACTTATGAATTTTATTGTAAAATAAAAATAAACTTTAAAGTGCTCTGGTACTAATTTCCCAAAATGACGCTTCAACCCTTTTGCCTTTCCGGTGACGATAAAATTAAGAGTTATTTATACAAATTCATTAGTTAGGTAATAAATAATAATTAACAATCTAATATGGATATAACGAATGTATTCTTCATTAATTTGTTTCTACAGTATTTATAATAAGTACCCTTTCTATAAACAATTTTATTTGTGGGTATTTATCTACGTACGTAAGAGTGTGAACTTTCCAAATCTTTAACTAATGTTAATTAAAATTATCATTTTTTCCTCTATACCTTTTGCCTACCTAATAAAGTACGTACCCACAGTGTATTTTGCACACATTAGTCTATTTTTTAAATGTGTGGATTTAACAAATATTTTGTCTTGGCAAGTCATGTTAAATCTCGTGATTTTTCACGGGCGACAACTAGTTTGAAAATAGTTTTGATTTTTTTTTACCACCTTACATATTATACTACCTACAAGTTAGGCATTGTTTTTTATAACGTTTTACAAATCTATATTATTTTAGATACTTCCGTGGCGTATGTATGGTTAGCAATAGTTATTGTTTGAGTCTGGAATTTATTTTGCAGTTGAAGTACAATAATATATTGACACTTTTTCCATATATATTAGCGTTGTCTGTATGCGTACTGGGTTGTTAGTTGCTTAGTGTCATGAGCCTTACATTAATGGCTATTCAACGATCGTAAGAAACATTGATAAATTAGTTACTTCCCTTGCTTCCGATATATTATTTTTTAAGGCTATCCATCTGGCGGCAAATACGTCTATTACCCTCTGCCAAAGCCTGTCTGAACCAAGGTCTTTTTCATCAAACATATATTTTCGAATAAAATCCTTCGTTTCCTTACTCATCTATTATAAATAATGAATTATCATGAATCGCAGATGCCTATGAAATCTTAGTGTGTTTTAAAACTGGACTGTTTTGAATTTCAAAAATAAAACGATATTACAACTTAACTTTATGCTATAGGTACTATAATGTTTTTAAAAATATTTTTTTCTATCATAAAAAGGGTTTCGTGGTATGTTGCGACTTGGTCAAAAGTTGAAAAAACATCGCAGTCTTATGATTTCGTTGAGGAATGTCCTAATGATACGAAGTTACACGAATATGAAATGGAGAACGTGAATATTTCAATTTTAGATTGTTCTTTCAGTTTTAAAATTCTATTATTCCTGATATGTTCCTGTCACGTAGAGCGACGTTATAATCTGTATTTCTTTAATATGTGTCGTTTGTGAGAAAAAAGACAAAATTACACCCACTGGACAAATAATCCTTAGAAGTTTGATCTGTACCAATTTGAAATAAAACTGATGTCGTCAATTTATTCAAGATATATTTCAATGAAATTGATTTTCCGCTCAATAAAAAAATTGGATTGTTGTAAACGTTCCATAAATTTTAGCAGAACAGAGGAAAATTGACCTTACATTCGGGACATGGTAATGCCCACAACTCACTTCTATCGGTTTATCTTTGCAGTGGTTACAACGAATCTATCAGCGGTACGCGATTAAAATCCCTTTCATATGAACATGAACGCGAACTTAGCGGACACCTTTCAAATTTCACTTGAAGCGAGGTATTCGAATATCTATAAGAATTTATGTATCGATAAATCTTTTCGGAAACAAATGTATCCCCCTTAGCTTTTGGCAAACACGTGCTGCGGTGATACGAACAATGAGTCGGATGGCAGATTGAAGGCGGGTATTATTTGTAAATGTCACTTGTACGACCTTCTTTGTTATGGATGTTCTACCTAGGAGCAGAATATAAACTTTCAAAGTACATGCCTCGATAAATACTCGTAGACTATTTGCGCAGTGTAGGTTAATAACCTTTTGTTTACTTTCCCACCTTTTGGTTTCTTCCAACGCGACAGATTTATTAATCAACTTTCATCATCAATCTGTCAATTAGCTAGTGCCTATTTAATTAGATAACTTTTAATACTTACTGTTATTAGTTATTATAATAACAATATTAAACGAAGAAAATCTCCAAGGACACAAAGCGGAACAAGACCATCTCGGTTGCTATAAATAAATATGAAAGCATTAAATCGAAAACAATGTTTCCGATTTCCTCAATTCTGGCGGAATTCTTTGTGGACTTATGGAAGAAACAATTTAAAACATAAAATCATTCAAAGATGTCATATTATATCGTCGATATGTTGATAACATCCTAGTTATATAGGGACAGGTACCCATAAACAACTAGATCTCTTTATTAAAGAGTCAAACAAAATAAATACGTTAAATTCAAAATTCAATGTAATAACTCATATTCAATTGGAATAGCAAAGAAAAACGTGCGCTTTTCTTCCTAATTGGAATACTATGTCGAATTTCCGGTCTGGTTCCTTTGCCTACCAATAAATTATTATTCGGAAGAAAAGTTTCTTCTTTTTGGTTATATTGATATATGTTAGTCCTTGCCGTGGTAGAAATGTGAGTACTCTAGATTTTTCCAAATAAATTCTTTCAATGATCGTATCAATTTAAATAAAGGCCAAGATCAAAGATAAAATTTAGGAACCGATATTATGAAATTATGTCGACTTTTCTTTTATTAGTAAATGATTCCTCATTACCATTATATGAAACAAACCATCTTGAAATTATAAAAAATTGAAAAATCTGTAACCTGTGGCCTTTGTGTCCATTAATATTTTCAAAAAGCGTAAAATATATAATAAAAGTAAGTTCACCTGAATCAACAAAAACTCTCGAACGGAGAATTCTCTCCTTTTTTCTGTCTGGATTTTTAGATAAACGCAAATACTTTCAAGTACAGTGTAATTTTTATCATGAGCTATAGAGCTTTCATTTATGTATAAAAAATAATAGAGACGTACGGTATTTTTTTTTTATTCAACATTGTGAAGATGACGACCAATTGGTATTGACAACGAATAATAGAAACTGATAAAGACAATACAACAATCCTCATACGCTGCAATACGAGACAAACAAAGGGAAGCCTTAATTAAGTAGCGGAGATCTGACGAAGAAGATATTTTAACGAAAGCATCGAAAGATAATCAAACCGATGAGATGCTGCTACTATCAGTATAAAAGAAGATGCTCGACGTTACACAAGCTACTGACTCGATTGGTCCCAGCAATTCCACGGAGTGTAATATTCAGAGAACTTTATGGGTTGTAGGGTCAGTCTAGTTATTGGTTAACCATCGGTTCATATTCATCAAATCACCGGAGTTTCAAACAAAAAGCTAGTAACGGTAAAGGCTCATTGCCAAAAACAACTTGTTTACCGAGTATGTTGCGTTGCTTGGAAAGTTGTAAGTATAAGTAAGTGGGGGAGAAGAGAAGAAGAGGGAGAGTAAGGTTGGGAAGTACCTCCATATTCAGATCTGCTCAGTAAACTTAGCACATTACGTCTGATATTCCTCAAAATAGCGCTTTAAAAATATTGTGGTTCTATTATTATTATGTCTCGTGCACCCTACCTTCGAAGCGTCGTCGTCACATTTGAAATGTAGTCGGGTAATCTCATATATACATACTGATTTGTTTCAATCTATAGGGGTTATGCAAGTATGGGTGTGATATTAATGGTTAAGTCAAATATATTTAGGCTTAACAGCTGCCGTTATGAGTGTGAATTCATAATCTTCTTTATTGAACTTCTGATGTTCAGCTTCGAACAAACACCTCCCCTCTTCCGAAGTCGGCAGTTATCTCTCAATCTTTAGTAGATTTAATGTGTGGACGAACTCTGTTTATGTGTCGTAACCAAGCATGGCATTCAATGATTTTGGATTCGAACTGTTGCCAAACTGAATCATGCTCGTGTCCAGCTACGTGTTAGGGTGATGCCAGCTACCTCTATCTAGTAAATATTGGTCAGTAAAGTAACTTTTTGTACGGACGAAGCTATTATTTGATTGAGCGGGTGAAAACTTAAATAGGTTTAGCCTTCTTGAAAAGTTGTGTATGATGGCGTGATTGTTTATAGTTTCAATTAAATAAAAATGAAGGAATCCAAGAAGTTTGTAATAGGTTTATATTGGGATTAGTTTAGTGGTTTTGTCTGAGGGACTCCACAGACAAGGTCTTAACTCGAGAGCAATAAGTAAATTGAGAATTAGATTTACCGATAGTGGGCTAAGTTCACGGGTTGAATTAAGTGCCGCGGATCACGCGACCCCTCGCCCGAAATCTAAAGGTCGATATTTCCTGAAATGGATACAAGAATAAGACTTGCACGGGCTATTACAGGGGAAGCCGTGTTTGCTGGGGCTACGGACCATCGCTCATAAACACTGTCAAGGATCCGGTTGGACGTGACACCCCATATGACCAAATACCTAGGTATCCGTAAGCTGGGCTTCGGGCACACGGGTTTACTGAAACAATGCTGGCAGATATCTTCGAAAATAATTAAGATGGCCTTCGTAGCGATAAAATTTACGTCTTTAGTTCTGAACCAGCAAGTTTTTTTTCATAACTTTAAAGGAAATCTCGAATAAACCTCCATAACCGAATGTCCGGCGTAATGGAATTTGCGCATTTTATTAACTCTGATTTTTAAAGGTCAACTTACCTATTTTTGGCTTGTAACGGTATCTCCCTTGCAAGCTATGCTTTCCAAAATCTTTTTTTTTGTGTAAAACAAGACAAGACGTTGAATTTTTTGTTCCATATTTTTTAAATAATAAGAAAAAAGATTTCGATAAAGTAATGTCGAAACTCTCGGGTTCGTCTTAAAAAGGTATCACCATTCAGAATCAAAATATTACTTGATGTGGGTTTGGATTAAATGTTTTTGAATGTTTGTTATGTGCTTTGAACAGCGTGTTATACACAATCTACATTGGATTCAGAAACTTTTGTTTTAATCACACCGTTTCCTTCAGAAATCTCCACACTTCCTTGGTGAGGCGGATTGTTCAGTCTTCATGCCAACGACTCGGAAGACTAGACTGAGCGGCCCGGCGAGCCTATCCTATCTACCCTGGGGGAGTTTATCGGCTACGAGGCTCCCAAACCAGCCAGTCCAAGGACGAGGTCTTAGACTAAGAGAGATTTAACGGATAGCCCTGCTGAAGGGGGTAGGGTGAGTCTCCCCCCTTGTTTAGCAGGAACCAGGCATCACCAGAGCAGAAATAACAACCTCGAAGAGGTACTAACATTCTCCATGGCGTGACATAATATTTGTTCATTTGTCTTTGAGTGGGGAGGTTGCAGGTTCGATTTCCACCGTAAAGAACAACAATTAATTACGGTGCTTCTTAAAATGATATTTTTTTAAATCTTAATACTGCACTTTCGAGAAACACCCGGGTGGTTTTTCATAGTGAATTTTGTTTTTGATTTACTGCTCAAGTACCCAATCGAACGAAATTCTCTTTTTTTAACAAAAAGTGTGGCAAATATCTAATCCGGTCTTGCATTATTTAATTTCGTTTTCTTTTTAACTATGAAAAAAGAGGTTAGAATTTGTTTTACTCTAAAATCTTTTAAGACCCAACTCTGACCATTGTTTGTGTTTAAACTATTTAAATAAATTTAATTACTTTGAAAATATATTGAAAAATATAAATTTGAAATGATATACGATAAATTTGTTTTCTAACGTAAATAGGGGGCCCCATGAAATTTAAAAAAAATGCTGTTATGCACAATAACGATGTTAAGCAAGTAAGTATAATATACCTCGCAAAAGTATGATCGCAATAAGCTTTGATGAATAAATTGAAGTTAATACACAGATAAAAATTAGATAATAATATTTTTATAAGATTGCTTGTAGTTACTACCCTTCTACGTTACACCACTATTTTTCGAAAGCTTTTGACAAGAGAAAAATATGTTACAATCAATATGGCATATTGTCTCATTTTTACACACTGAAATGGTAATTCATATCCCTTCGAAGAATAAACCTGCGAGCCAAAGTGGTGTTTTTTTAGAGTATTTAGACTGATATATTTATTATTATTGCTATCTTTATTTTTTTTTTAATTAATTCTAGAATTTTAGATAAAACCTTCAAAAATGCCTTTTCTGATTTTTAAACTGCACCTTTTACTGAAATTTTATTATGTTTTTCATAGAATTTAAAGGATTGCGGTAAAAAAAATTGTATTCACTGGAAACCTCAGACATTTTTCTAACTACCCATAGAAAATTTGCAGGTAAATCATTTGTAATATTACTTGTACTAAAATGCTAGTAACGTGTCATTTTTGAGTGCTAACCCTTAGGAACATCGTTAGTGGTTAGAATTCTAAGAAACAATTCGTATTTTTAAACTGTTCACTTTTAACGGTTATTTTGTAAACGACTCATTTACTATTGTGGCGGTAATACACAATGGGTAAATAAAGATGCACTGAGATTCCTCACAGTAAAAAAGTACTTCGATTGTACTTTAAGCATCAGATTTGGAAATTGTGAAAATAGTCCGTCTTAGGGATATTTTTAACGCCACATTTATCAAAAAAATAAAATATTTGGCGTTTTTTTCAACCAAACGCAGTACATTTATATGAAACTCGTTGGTAGCAATCTGTAAATAAACCAAAATGCACTTTTATATATATATATATATACGAGTATATAATGCGCAACTACTCGCTTCAAAGTCCTATACGTGACCATTATGCTACAAATGCCGTTCACGAATTGAAAAATGTTATTCGAAACCGTCGGATAAGATGAATCAGACGCAACATATTATTTAATAAATATACTGCCGTTTTTTTGTGAGACACCACTTGAAGTAAAACGATTTTTTTTTTATGTAAAACTTTTTTTTTTTTAAACATTTTTTAACTCCCGTCACATTTGACGTCGATGCAAATTAACGATCAGCCCCATCTTTAGTTTTTCGACAGTTGCCACTTTAAACAATATCCCCCGTTAACCGCCGATTCTCGGTCCCTTCATAGTTTGATGAAATTTTGATCAGACATCAAACATAACAGCATCACCATTATTTGAAATGTGAAAAAAATAGTACTAATCCACGATTTGTGACAATTTCAAATGTGACGGAAGTTCAAATAAGATTTTTAATAATTATCGTGGATACGCAGATAATTTATAGAATTATTAAAGATCTTGGGTGCAGTGTTTATTGAATTACTTTTTTTGAAAGCCCGTATTGATAACATGTTATAGAAACAAAGGCAGCGTGTTCTAATCAATTGATAAACAAGTTGTAAGCTGCAGTCAGCAACAAATAAATAACAAAATGATAATCGCTCATTTAACAAATAGGCACATGAAATATTGAACGAATGCTTACACGGCTTCTTGGAAATATAATCAGAACAATGCAAAACACAATGATTCATTTTTTTCGTGTCAAATGTTAGCCTAAGCAATTTGACTCCGCGTGTAAGAGTGGCTATTCAAGCGACGATTCGATAAATGAAGTTACCACATTAGTACTTAATTATTCAGAATCCAAACCTAGCTAATTCGTTTTCCCACTGACCAGATTTGAGTTTTTTTTTTTCAAATTAATAAATTCCATATTTACAAGGCCGGAGGGTGATGGGGCAATTCTTCTAAGTTTTACACATATCTTTTTAACTAACTAACTAAACATCACGCCGTTTTCCCATAAGAGGTAGGCAAAAAAGACGGACCGCCATATAACTCTGTCTTGGCACACACTCCTTCTTCATTCACATTCATACATCGTCTCATTCATACTCTTCTGTTGTTCTGACTCTTCACATGATCCGATTCAAGTATTTGATTCACTTGATCGTGCTATGTCTACCTCGGACGTCTTCGACTTCTTCTTCCATTCACTTTTGCATCATATATTCTTTTCACACTCCTTTCTTTGTTCGTTCGCTTTACATGCCCAAACCATCTAACGGTTACTACCTGTGGCTCTATCCTACCGACTACCGACTCTTGGGTATGCTCGGAACATACCCTCTAGTGTGTACATTGCAACACATTTCTTCAGATTGATTCGTGGATGGTTTGAAAACTCAGCTTTCATGGAGAGCATTCATTTCTATGTTCCTGATGGTTATCTTCACCATCGGCAGCATAGATTGTTTTATCTTCCGGCCTGCAGGACCAACTTGCCAATGGTCATGCCGGTGGGGAGGGCAATCTTGTTGTTGAATCGAATCGTTTCGGATGTCGATATATTTTGCATAAATGAAGCTTCGTTCAAACGACAAGTATTTCTGGTATTTGTGTAATTATTCCTTGGTTTTATTTTATTTTATTTATTCTTTTATACATCATTTGGATGAAAAATTATGTTTAAATTGTCTTATTTTTTATTGTTTTATTTTTTACTGTCTTTACTTTGCATTCATTTGCAAATTATATTTTTTAGAATTAATTGTTTGATATTTGTGAATATTGGGTATTGAACCCTTACTAGCTTTATTTAAAAACGCCTTAAAATAAAAAAAATTATAATGTTTTTAAAATAATAAATAACTGAAACTGAAATCTATGCGTCCCTTTCTTATTGCAACAGATTATTAGCAGAAGCATTTTAAGTATTGGAACAAACCTTCTTAAAAACTGTTGTTTAAAGTAGCGAAAAATTGTTACTGGGTGAAGAAATTTATAAAGTTTTTCCATACATAATATTAAGGTCGATACAAATACTCTCAGCTAGCAACATCATTCACATTTCACTCTAAAAATAAGATCCGACATATTGTTTATTCCACAGTTTTCAAATGTTCAGTAAAAAATAGATTGTTAGACTCAAAAATCGTGTAGTTATTAAATTTAATTATAACTAACTAACTGCTAACCATCACGCCGTTTCACCGCAGGGGTAGGCAGAGAAGACGGACCGCCATATAACTCTGTATTGGTACACACTCCTTGCTTCGTTCACATTCATACATCGTCTCATACATACTCTTCTGTTATTCTGACTTTTCACATGACCCGTTCAAGTATTTGATTTATTTGATCATGCCATGTTTTTCTCGGGCGTCCTCGGCTTCTTCTTCCATTCACTTTTGCATCATATATTTTTTTTTCACACTCCTTTTTTTGTTCATTCGCTCTACATGCCCAAACCATCTAAGCGTCCCTTTCTTGATCCTATTAATTATATTTTAAATTTACAGTTTTTTCAAACAAGCGATATTGCTTTTTTTAAAAATATTTGCCTGAATATAACAGATGATTGATAGCCTGGTGGAGAGGACGCTTGATTGACAATTGGATAAGCCAGGGTTGATACACAAAGCGAGTAAATGACTAACTCCTTTTTTACACAAGGTATGCTTAGTGAAGAGGTATACATGTATAACACTTTAAATCTTGGGTTCTTCTTCTTTCCTGTGAGGCTTCTTGAGTCCACCTTTGGACAGGCCCCCCTGTTTTTTTTTTACCAAATCCGTCGATTATTGGCGGTCTTCATCCCTTTAAAACCTGCAGTTCTCTTAAATGATTCAGTCCGTTCCATCTGCGAGCGACCGCTGTTCCATTTTTCCAACCAAGGACGCCACTCAATGATATTATGATTCCAACCGTATTTTGTAAGTCGTGTCATAGACCCAGCATAGTTTCAGTTGGAGATACTGAACATGGTTCTTTCCATGGCTCTTCATGGGGAGGTCATTTTTGTTACAATATTCTCGTCTGGTTTTCTTTACTTAGTTTCAAAACTTGACCCAAGTATACGTATTGATCATTATTCTTTAAATATGCTTCCATTACGCTTGTGTGCTGGTTTTGGAAACGCATGTATTTTTATTCTTAATGTTTATCTTTTGTCCAACATAACTAGACTATTGCAGAAAATGGTACTGTTTAAAAATAAATATACCCACTCAAAATCAAGTGAAAAACAAAGCGCTTTAAATTTCAACTCAGAGAAGAACCTACCCACCCTTAAAATATCACAGACTATTTTAGAGATAATATCTGAATTTTTAGACGAAATTGATGCATTCTTGAGGCTGTTTTGTTCGTTTGCTTCATAATGTTTTCTATGTGCCAATTATTATCTTTCGAAATTTTCTTCTAATTGTCATCTATCAAAATGTTAGCTGAATTGGGTCCTTCATACTTCTGACTTCAGATGCAACTATCCGCCTTCATTAAGTTCTACGCCACGTCGCTGTCCAGTCCTGTCTTTACTAGTTCAGTTCTGCTGTTCCACATCTTCCATCGCCACCATGAACAATTCTCGTGGGCGTAGAGATAGAGCCCCAAGGTAACTTAATTTTTTATTTATTAAAAAGAAATTTTATAATTATCCCAATAGAAGTCAACGTATTTCTTTGATATTCAGGTGAAATAGTTATGTTAATTGTGTTGCCTAATATGTAGCTTTCGTGATTGTTACAGGAAGCACAGAAGAGAACGGAAGTCGATTAAGCCTATCCCGCCAACACGCATTTTCAGGGATCTGCTTGTGGTTTCCGATCCAAGAGGAGAGCTCGCGTCCCAGCTGCCCATAGGAACACCCGTTAGAGTGGGCTGCATGCATTCTGCTGACGAACAGCATCGCGAACAAAGGATTCAATTCGTAACTCCGGAGAAAATTACGAAATGTGTAGTGGTCAGAATGTCACGTTTAACCATCGTCAAGAGAGAAGGTCAATCTCTAGAGAACGGCATGTCGCTGTTACCAGTTTATTGCATTGAAGATGATGTGAAAATAGGATCGGAGGTTCCCGACGTGGATGCCGTATTTTACGTCTACAGAAAAACTAACATTATCTTTCCTCCTGATATACTGGGACTGGGACGTGCTGTGGATGTGGGGTTTATGCGTATACCGATTACACTGTCCGTAGAATGTCCTCTTACGCAAGACGATTGGTACCACCTAAGTCGCATGATTCCAAACGTAGTGGAGGAATATACGTTTAGTGACCATCTCACTGATTTTTCGTCAGAAGAAGCCAGGAAAGACAAATATCTTTCTTTCAAAGAAAACAAGAACTAGAGGTGATAGTGGAAGAGGAGGAAGAGGAAGAGATAGAGGAAGAAAGAAGAGAACAAGGAAAAATAAAACCGGATGAGAGTGAGAAAAATAAAAAAGAGCACGAAGAGAGAGAGCAAAAAGGGAGAGATCAAGATAGAGCAGAGGAAGAGAAGAAAAAAGAAAGCAGGGAGGAAGAGATAAAGACGGAAGAGACCAAGAAGGAAGAAACAAAGAAGGGAAGTGAAAAAATGGAGAGACCAAGAAAGAAGAGAGGAAGAGGTCAACAAAAAAGAAAGTAAAATGTGCCGAATGTAGAAGGAAGAGAGTAAGAAGAAAGAAGAAGAAAGATGAAAAAGGGGTGAGAGAAAACTGTTGATCCTAGACATGGCAAACTTCGAGAGTTCAACATTCATACGACCATTCTGCTTACTCATACGTTCTGCCGAGATTGATCGAGTATTGGATCATATTTTATTTGATGTAGTATTTTCTGTTTTTAATAATTGCCTTTGTATTTATATTTCTTTTATAATTACTTTTTTTATGCATTAATTTCTAACTCTTAAAATATTTGCCTGCTGTAACTATGTTCTAACTACAATAAATATTTTTTATGATATGTATATTTATTTTTCTTTATCACACAGTCTTTCCTCTTTTTTTAAAAACTTTTCTGAACCTTAAATCGTCTAATTGTGGTTTCACTTTGTTGCATAATTCACATTCCTACTACTGAAGATTACAAATACGGTAAAGCTCGTTTATTTTGATATTGCTCATAATATTTTAGCGGATATAATAGCATTCTGCTCAGTTAAGAAGTTAACTTTTTTTATTCACTTATAACGATATATTTGTCACTATCGTCTTTATAATCGATCATGACTGTATTTCCAATAATAATATAAATAAGAAGAAAAAAAACCTGTGTCTAAAATTACATATTTATCTTTCTGTTAATATAAATAAGCATTTTTTATAACCTCGAAGAAGGCACGGTTGTGTTCGATAACAGTTGGCTTTAAATTTGAATTAAGTTTTATTCATTTTATACAAATAACAACTTTTTTAAAAAAGCTCACTCCGTCTCGTAACATTATATATTAAATAACAAAAAGTTGCAGTACGCGCAAGCGAAACATGACCGGTATTTATAATGTAATTTAATACTGGTGTGATAACAAGGTTCTAGTTTTTATTACACATTTTTTTAAATTTTTAACTTTTAGTTACTTAATTAAATTATATGATAAATAAATATAATACAAATAATCTTACAAAAAATCACAAGAAATTTGTCATTACTTAATATTATTGGTGGACAGATAATATTATTTTCAGACTACCTTCATATTTAGATTCGATTCCCATCTTAACAATAAATAGTGAAAATAATATCAAATTAGAATTAACTTTAAAGCTTTGTGCTTTTAATTTGAATATTAATTATTGAAATTATTTTAATAATTAATTTAAAAATAAAAAGCAAAAAGCTTTAAAGTAAATTCTAAATTAATATTAATTCCCGACTCTGTAAGAAGTCAAAAGATCTTCCGTAAATACAAATTAATGGTTTATCCAAGACACCATTTTGGTAATAATATGTGCTTGGGTAGAGCTTTGTATACTATTACAAAGATGGCAGCCTTTACTGGAAAAAATGAAAAAAAAATAGAATAAAAAAATTTCAATAAAGTATGAGATCGATTAAAATGTCAGTTTCTAATAAGGTCTCGGTATCTCGATTGACAGAGTCGTTACTCGCGGATAATGTAGATGTTCCAAGTTCGAGTCTCGGTCGCGACCTTAGTCTCTTCTTCTTAGTTTCAGGCTTTTTCTGTTTCATATTTACGTTGAATATTATTTCAGTAATTGATATTAAAACAATATAGGATGGATATCTGTAGACAACTAATTCTTCCAATTAATCATATTTCTATTCGTGAATCAAGTTTTCTGATAAAACATAAATGATTAAACTATAGCAAATTTGTCAATATGATTATCGGAAAAAAAAATAGGATTAAGTTTTGCACTAAATTCTGTTAATTTCAGGTACTTTAAGAATTCTTACTTTCCAGAGTCAGTGGAACCATGGAAATCCCTGGGTACAGAATTTTGTGAGGCTGAAGGAAATGGAGGGGAAGGAAAAAATAGGGTTGGGAAGTCCCTATCAAGTCACTAAATATAGTTTAAGTTAGATGTAGATGGTGTGTGTTATCACAACAACAACATTGACGCATACATTGTCAAGCAAGCTTTGAGGAATTCCTTTTTTTTTCGTAAACAAACACTTTGTGATTAGACATAGTAATTTAAAGTATGTTTTGTATAACACCACTTAATTGAATATATTATCTTCAACTAGTTTCAGCTCAGTCCGAGCCTCCATTAGGACTATAGGAATATATGCTAATTAAATAAGAGAATTAAACAAGGCATGGTAAATACAATAGTGAGAAAAATTAACTATAAAAACATCACTTTGGTAAGGGGTAGATAGGAGAGAGGGGGTAGGAATAGGGGTGGGTAAGGCTCTTCTCTGGGGAACATGTCTAAAATAGGGCTACGCGAAAAGTTTTATTGATTGTTTAATAAATGCTTTGTACATTTTTTTTTATTTCTAGCGCTTCTAAATTGTTTAAAAATAGACCTTTCCCATTCATATGAATTGCCTCTACACCAGAAGGTTGGTGAAATTCGTGATTGCTTTCAATTACGTTCTCCGTGAATTGTAAAAATCCTACCCTAATGTACGAGTATGTATCTTATGTATTCTTCCACACGCATGTCAACATTTTTGCCGATTTTTTTATTGCTGGGCAATCGATGATTCAATCCACCATTATACAGTCATAGTGTAATATTGTGCTTACTGTACTCTAGTTAATAATAATATTGATGTACCTATTAATATTCCTCAATTCAATAGAACATTTACAGGGAGGCTGGAAGTTTATTGTAATTACGTGCCTTCGTACACTTTTCATTCATTAGTGAATGGCTTAGTTATCTGACTTATGAACGTGGGAAGAGTATTGTTGATGGTATTTACGATATCTTCGCGCACATCAAACGATTTTGTGAAAAGTTGGCTCTTACAAAAATAAAAACAAAACATCTCTCATTCAACAATATTATGATTACGATATATTACGACAATATATTATACGGAGTTTATTTTGAAATGATACTGAGTTAGATTTACAGAATTCAAAGTTTTAGATTTGAAAAAAAATATATAAAAAAATGCTTCAAATCCACAAAGAAAAAAGTAATTTGGATTCAGTGAGCACCAGACCAAGAACATTAGGCCAAATAATTACGCAGAAACTAAACACAACAACAGCACAACATCACTATTCCTACTCAGCAATTAAGATTTTCATCAAACTTCCTCGGGAATAAATTATATAAGGCTGAAAACTATAAACAGCTGGTTGATGAACGGCTGCAAAATTACCTATATTTAGGAGCAATTTTTTCCCTGAAGATCAATTTCCGGGAAAAAAGTGATGTGAGCGATGAACATGGTGCGAGATTTCACCAAGATATCAGTCATATTGAATCGAGCTACAAGTAAGATATAACAAAATCATATTCACCAAACACGGCTCATGCCATTTTAAGCAACGCTTAGATTTTGAACAATAGTCTTTCACCAGGGCGAAACTAAAAGCGCATGTACCACTCCGGAATGTGCCGCATTTAAACTGTATATTATTTGATTTAATTATACCTGAAACAACACATTTATTCACTTTAATTTGTTTCGCATCTTGGGATTTGAATTTCCGATCTCTGGATCCGAAGCCAAAGATCTTAACCTCTCGGCAAAAGAGGTCGGTATGTCACCTGTATAGCCGAAAAAAAAACTCAAATTTCAATGGCATTTACTCCATTGTGACACATTCCAAATTTACGGTTAGTCGACTCTGGCCTCAGTTTGGAAGTGGGATTTTTGCCAAATAGTTGTTTTTTCCTCAAGAATTCTACAGAATAATATTTTTTTACCACGAGTATAAATATCTTTTTTCGTACGTATGAGGTGGCTTTTGGCTAAATGGCAAATTTCTTCCACTGCGAATATTTTTACTAATGATTTTTTTCTCCATGAATGAATAGATACAAATCTCATCGAGAGCACCCTCGCTCGGTGGAGGCATATTGTCACTTTCACGAGATCACGCTGACCCTCGACTCGGGCGCGTTAGTGTCGTTTCCCCGTCGGCCGCGGCGAGCAGTTCCTCCAAATCACATAATATTGAGTGAGGAAACGGGCTGGTCGGCAACAAATGTCCATTTATTTTAATGAAGGTCCAACGAAACCTATGATGGTGTTAAATAACACATCTTTATAATTCCTTTTCAATAATGAATATTTGAGGATTTTCTATAAAGCATCTTCATGGTAAAGTTTTTTTGACAAATTCCATCTGAATTCTTTATTTTATCTACAATTGTATTAATATTACCTAAAAATTTAACTATTTATTTGCGCACGTAAAAAAAATAAAAAGGGATATTTGGTTAATTTTTTGATCAAGACTCGACTGAAACCCTTTTTTTACAGTAATTTTTTTAATCACATATTTCCTGTAAATCACTTCTTTTTCAGTTTACTTTCCGTGAGAGGTAATTTTTTTTTTTTTTTGTTACCATAAATTCTATCTAAACTACATAAAACGCAAACGTAGGCTAGCCATTTTCTTTTTTTTAATTCTTTTACTTTTGAATAATCTAGAATGAACATTTAATATTCTGTTTCGCAATGGTAATTCTAACGCCCGATTAGAATTGAAGTCTTGATTGCACCAAGTATCTTTTCTCAATAGTAACATAAATAGATTGAATAAATAATATTATATGTAAGCGTTATCCCACAAAAAGATTATTTCATTCCTAATGTTAGATTTTTTTATTCCGGACAAAACAGTATTTTATTCATTTATAATTGGCGTAGTGCAATTTAGCCTTATATGTGGCCAAATCAGTTGTTAATATCACTGTACGATGAGATTTTCGGTGGTTCATATAATCTCAAAAGAATTTAGGAGAATTTAGATACGTTTGTTTTTTTTTAAATCAAGATCGGTTTATTAAATTCACGAAAAAACATACACAATAAATCTCATATATTCAGAATCGATGTTTGGTGATCTTATGAATATATTTTTTAATAATATTTTTCATGGGAAATTCTTATTAAAAGTCAATATACGAATCTTATTGTCAACGAACAATATTGTCAGGCCAAAAGTATTAGATAACCTCAAGATTAATGTTACTATATGTGGGTAAATTGGAAATATAGTACCGATGCTGTCAGGGAATCAAACAATTTACATTACAGAATTTCGTGGAAATAAAATTATGAGAAACCTGGATTGGTTATGTTATTCCAAGATCAATATAAATTCATCCATAATTTAGGCTTTATATTTTGCTAAGTCAGTACAAGCTTAAGTTATATTGTGTACATAGCAATAGCGTATAGAAATTAAAGTCAACAGTGAAGTGATGAAAGAAGCTTATTATATCCACTTTCCAGCAAAGACAATTCTAAAGGTTTCCCAGTTGAAAGTTCACGCAGAAAAACTGATTTATATGGAGGGCACCTTTCTTTTGGTTTGATCTCTAGTGTAAACTTTGTTAGGATACTTATATTATTGTATTTATGTAAACCAAAACAATTATTTAACCCGGATTTGATAAATTATGTCCTTGATTATATTATATTAAAATTGCTGTCTCCCCTTTCAAATGTTATGACACAAAAAACCCGAATAAACGGGCTCAGAGGGCGATACGACTGTCATGTATGTATGATACATAACTAAGTATACCTACAGTAATATTAATGTGTGTACCTATACTGAAACAGAATATAAAATTCGACTCACAGGAGTCAGTAAAACTATGGGACCCCAAACGGGATATATTTTCAGGTGAATGGAAATGAGGGTAGGTGAAGAATACCTAAAGCCATGTTAAGAAAAGATTAGATACTGAATGATGGCCTCTCATAAAAATTGACTTTTTTTCACACTGTCGGGTTTTAAAACCGCAGCCTAAGGACCAGAAGCCAAACCACTTACTCTGCAGTATCTATGAACTATAATATGTACCTACCTCTGTAGATTAGTTCCCTTGGAGGATAAACCTCGTAAACTCATGGGTACTCTCTGGCAAGTAGGTACATAAATAACGTTACTGTCTACTTGTTTGTACAGCTTCAATGTTTATTTATTTCAGGAACGATTTTTTCCAACTCGTCGGGAATATATTTTAAAACATGTTTACAACAATTATTCGAAATTAAATAAAATGAGATACAAGTTGTATGAATTGTTCGCATTTTATATGGGTACAAGAATTATGAAAATATCCAAAAGTAGCCTTCAATTCTTTAGTTTTTATGAACAAACTTTCAGATTATAATATTACTACTATAGGTAGTTACTTACTGGTTTATAGGTAGATACATCAAATAACTTTCTTATGATGAGCTAGTTTACTATTTGACCTTACTTGAAATTTTATCACTTTTGGAACGAAATATTTTACTCGTTGAATTTAATTGAAAACTTTCGGGCATCTCGTCTTATATTTCGGCAGTTTCAAAGTTCACGTTCACGTTTCAAAGATCCATTGTACATGGTGGAAAAGACGCTACTTGATTAGCTGAATATTAGAGTAGTTAATATAGAAATCATGAATCTAAAAAACTGTGATAATCTCATACATCAAGAGCACCGTTCGAGAGCTTTTAATTTTTCATATGCACATATTCTCCACGTTTCTATCTGTCCACCTTTTAATACAGTTGTAGTATTTGGTTGAAAAATTCTAACATAAGGAAACTGAAGCTCAAGCAAGGCCAGAGAGTTAAAACTTATCTGCTTATTAAATCACTTGTGGTGTGTCACCGTGTGGTGATTAGGTTGGGTGATAATGCAAGACTCTGAATCCGAATGCGGCATCTAACGTAAAGCGAAATATTAATTGCCCGTCTCGATTTTCATAGCATCACCCTAGAACATCTTAGGGCACCTACAAATCACTATTCATGTAAGTCACACTATGCATCTTAGCAAAAATAACACAAGTTTATCGATGAAGAAACCAACCCAAATTAGTGTGTTCAGTGCAATATTGGAAAATGTTCACTACACCCACCAGAGATGTTTTATGTTAGTTTATTTGTAATACTTCAGAGAGAACCTCCAACAAACTGATTTATAATTTAATTCAATTTCTTGTAGCTTCGTGAAAAATTAAATCAGTTAACCCCTAAAACACCGAGTCTTTTGCGCTCAAGAGCAATCGGACAAATCAATTCCCACAAAACAACCTTCACTTCTGTGAGGCTGTCTCTGAAATTGTATGATAAAAGAGCGTGGGTAAAATGAGAAATAGCATAATCTGCAACATTCTGCAAATCAAGAAACTCAGCAAACCAAGCAAACTTGTTGGCGACAAAAATGCCGTTACCACTCTTATCTACGATCTTCGTGATACCTACTACTCAAAACAAAACACTCCTCTTTCACCGAATCGAAAAGTTTAATTTTGAAAATATCAGTAAAAATAGAGTTTAATAACTCTATCACATAAAATAGTTTAACTGACTTCTTTCGAGATAAGATGGAACTTAAATATCTAAAAAATATTTAGAATCAATATCTTGCGTCTAGTTCTGTTTTTTACAGTTAAATGGATATGTCCTTGTTCGTGGCTCATGGTTAAAATGACATTGGGAGCTGAAAATTTTGATTTAGCCCAAACATTTGAGACAGAAAAGGTTGTACAAACGTCGCGATAACAGACCTCACTGTTAAATTGATTTCGCCTCTTTCGAAAACTTTTTTTATAGTAATAATAATACTTATAAAATAAAATTTTGGTAAAAAAAACAGCATATTATAATGATCACGATATTTTTTCCATGATTTTTTACATTCCTTATGACTCTACCAAAACTTAGACTTGACCTTGGTTTTGACTTGAATGTTCTTTCTTATGCATATTTTGTCCTATTTTTGTAATTTCTTCATTACAATATTATGTATGAGCTGTTATTTCTCTGTTGCTCTTTTTTCTCATTTCGTGTTATGTATTTTTTTGTAAATGGACAATAGTCCGTTAGTTTATAAATAAATGAACAACAATTAATACTTTAAATCAAAAAACCATATCAAAAGATAGCGGGTGCTACGGCAACTAAAATAATTATTGTAATTTCTCACAAAGAAAAAAAATACACGAGATCAGTTTTCTATTCCTCAAATTCGGTTAATGCTTTTTAATTTTGTTTAATCAAACGTGAATTAAAAGTGCTTAGTGCGTGATATTATCATAAATATTAACAATTACAAAGATTTCATCCTAATAATATGAAATACCTTTGGGAAAACTTTCATTAAAACAAGAACTATTTTAATTTTGATCCTGCCTAAATTGTTAACCCATGTTATAATTTGTACACAATACCCTCACATCAAATTATCATTCCAAGGGAGCTCCAAAAATAATATAATATATGACTGAAGTGACAGTGGATTTTATCGTAAACTGGAAATTCTGGATTACATAATTTCTTAATCATTAATTGCATATTTTTTTAATATAAGTCTATTAATCGTCTTCTGAACTGGAGCACTATTCAACCAAATACCTAATGGTCTACCCTTAAGTAGTATACTATCACCCCCGGTTATATAAAGATAGTTTTGAAGAAACTGTTGAATCAATGTATTGGGTGGGCGAGTAACCGATTGAGCGAGCGAGGGCGCGGTTCAGCGGCTGCACGCACCCGAGGGCGAACGAACCTGTGGATTTCATATTCTGACTTCGGAAATCGATACTCTGATTAAATTTATGAAAAGCACTTCTCAAAAATGTTCATCCCACCTACCTACATATTTTACAATTTGTGCCAAAGCGATGAATCAAAGTTGGGGCGTTCTTTTGCTAAGCTACGGGTAGGTAATCACACAGTAAAACACTTGGGACTAATTAATAAACGGAAAATCTGATCAATGTTTTACGTTCAGCGTTATCTTTTTGAATCACGAACAAAACGGAACTTAAAACTAAAGGCAGGTGTTATCACTTTGTGGAAATTAAGCTAACATATAATTAGCTTCCTGCATAATTAAAAAAAATATATATTAATTAAGGGAAAAGTGTGTTCTTGAAAAATATCCACATAATTCATTACCCTTTCACAACATTTTAACGTACGAAAATCACAAAAATAAAGTTTCCACGATATGCGTGTTACGCCTGACCTATGAAATATGCAGGGAAATGTATTGAGGTGTTCCGATAATCCGGAGATTACGAAGTATCGGAAACATTTAAAAATAGAAACCGTATTTAGCCAACGTCTGGCCGCATTTCTATGAAGCTATTAGTTCTGATCGAAATATTGTTTAATTTACGCTAAAACACTCCGGCGCTTGTTTCTTTTGTCAAGGAGTTGGTTGGCGTTAGAAGTCGGCACGTGGGATTAGAACAGAGTAAGATTCTCACCCCCGTTCCTGTTGATGAATGACTATTATTTGTAACCCCTCCGCCCGCTTCCCGGCTTGTGCGCCGCCCCTCTCCAGGTATGCCCGCGGATTCAGATTGTTAAGTAAAGCACGGAATAATGAGTTCACCATTATTTGCATACATTTATCATCTTGTTTCCAAAAAAGAGTAAAAGTTAAACTGACTGTTATTATTAAACATGGCACACTTCTACTGGTGAACAAAATGTTCAACCATTAAATTTCTCTTATTTATGTTTTCTCCCTTTTCTCAGGTGAGTGTTTGTTGGGAATTTCTAAAAGTAAATTCCCTTCGGACAACGGAATACAATTTAATATCTTCAAGCCGATTGTTGTGTTTAAATAATAACACTAGAATAATATTGTGAATCTCAAGTGCTTCGTTTAATACAATACATTTTCCTGTCATTTTGTACACTCAAAAAATAATTAAGTATTTTATTGATAAATGATAATTCCGCGCTGTTCTTTAAATATTTGCAATATTCGAATATTTGAAAAGCTTTAAATAAACTCTTTAAGCAGAAAAAACATCATTAATATAAGAAATGGTATATTTTTTCAGAAAAATCGCCAACTTTTCCATATTTATATAATAATGAAAATGAAATAATTACTTTGTATAAGACCACAGATTTTATTTTAATTTTTATAACCAATCAGTTTTGCTTAGCTTAAGCATCGTCAGGGTATAAAATTTAACTAAATAAAAATACCAAGTGTGCGGTTATATATACATACAGAGGGAGAACACAATATAAAATAAAATAAGAGAACAGTGAGATAATTGTTTAATAATTCATTATAATTGTTCTCTTATTTTATTTTATATTGTGTTCACCCTCTGTGTATATATGTTAACGCGCACTTTGTATTTTTTGTTTAGTTTAATTTTGTACCTTGATGATGCTTGGCTAAACGGAACCAATCGGTCATAAAAAATAAAATAAAATCTGCGGTCTTATACACAGTCGTTATTTCATGGTCATTTAATATGTCATACCACAAAGTGATTGCTTTCTGCGTAAATATATATATATATATATTTTTTTTTTAAATAGGTTTTGTATCTTTTTTTCTCCATAGAACCGATTTGTCTTATTTTTTTAAATCTCAATACGAATAACGGTTTGAAAATGATTTGGAAAGAAAAGTAAGAATTTAAAATGAATTTACGGAAAATTGATGACAATGACAACATTTTCCATGACAGATCTGCCACAATTTGTATTCATTACCTCACCCACTTTGATGTTAGGTCAATTATCATAATTGATGTTCCCATCTTTCATTAGTAGAGTGGCATACTCCGTATCCTGTCCACAGACACATTTGGACTTAATAACATTTGTGCAACATATAAAGTGTAAGAGTTCCCAATGAGTTTCTACTTTGTCTACAAGATTCCTTAGTTACGTTTATACAATATACTATAGAAGGGCTAATTAATTGAAACACTACATAGCGTAGCATTATTGAGACAAGCTAATTTACCGTTACGAAATGATTTTTTTTTTCTTAATAAATAAATTAATTAATTAATTTCCTCTTTCGAAACTCGTAAATTCTTTCGAAATATCGAAAGAGAAATTAATTAATTTCTACATTTTCTTCAAGATAATAAGGATGCACAAAAACCTTTTGTGTAACACAGATGGAGTAATTGATGAAAAATCTATAAAGCATAGCATTACATCGTCATTGTTGTATTGAATATTTGTCACTTTGTTTACCATTATTTTTATTTTTTACTTTTCACTCTTATTGGTATGTATGTATAAATATATAATACATTAGGGATATATCCACTAACCTCCCCACATTTTGGAATAAATAAATCAAATGAAATTAATAAAAATAAAAATATTGGGACAAGCCAATTTACCGGTATGTAAACATGTAGCACTCTTTCGGAGTTTCTGGTCATTTTTTTATCCACTGTCTTTGATAGTCCTTACCTTTGTGTGACAAAAAATGTAATTATTTGAAACCCAACCTAATGTCACAATTTATTGGAACGAGCCAACTTACAGGTACGTACTCCACTTCGGAATTTCCAATGAATTTGTTGTACATTGACTTCGAGATTGCTCCTTTTCTTTTCCGGTAGTAACAGTAAACCTGCCAGCTGGGCGCTTTATATATGGGAGCCGTCGCAGACGGCGATCTAGAGGAACACCGGCTCTAACACTTACTGCTTATTGATTTCCAGCTCTGAGATGGCCGAGTGAGTTACACAAAGTACCGATGCGGTGCTGCTAAGTGCAAAGTGCACTCACACCAGATAATAAACGGGGAAAAGAGTCATAATTCTATGGGATAGAATTACATTCTTCAAGTTTTCTTGTGATTCACAAATATATTTTTCGTATCATGAAACATAAATTAGAAATATTAGACCAAAATACGGATACGACTCATCACTAAAACATTCAATTGCGATATATATTTTAATACAATTAACATAATACGTCTGAAAAAATCCACGGTGTATTGTAATACGTCTTTATGGCAAGCCATTTCAAAGCATCTAAAGGATAGAAAAATCGATATTTACCACACATTAATTTTGTTTTTATTAAAATATATTTATAAAATAATCTATAATATAAAAAACATTATTTACAACTGACTCTATTACCATTACCAAATTTCTATGACCAAGTTTTTATATTAGATGCCTAAAGAAATCCAATGGGTTGGAGGCATCAATATAAACACTCTGGAGGTGAAAATATAAAAATCTGATGGCGAAAGATCAGGAATATATTGCACATACGAAATAACCTCCAATTGTTAGTAGTCCGATAGTAGGCGATCTCCCGGTTGATGGTATAATTGTTTATAAGGACTTTCGATGCCCTAACCCTTCGGTTGAATTCAAACAAAAATGTATTTTAAAAGTTTCAGTTTTTTTATATTTTGTAATTTAGGCAAAAATGAACCCAAACATTCTAAAAATTTAAAAATGTAAGACGTTTTTAATAAAACAGTAGATACCGTTTCATTAAAATGCCACTGAAATATTATTATCATGTCGAAACAAATCTTTCCGAATCACTGTTTTTATTACACAAGATAAAACAAAATTGAGTCAAAATTTAAAAAAAATGCGAAACATGTCATGGCACGATTGTTTTCTTAAAACAAGTACCAACCTAGTTAAATATTATTATTGACTGGGCTACAATGTATTCACACTTGTATTGCAACTTATCTTCGACCCACGTTTGTTACATACTTGTATCTTTATCGATGTTTACATTAGGATTATTTATGTCTAGGTAATAATTGTGTTATTGCTTCTAATATACTCGTATATAAATCAGTGAAAAGTCAATTTAACAAATTGGATATACTGCGAACCCTTGTTGTCAATGTGCTATGTGCCTGACAAGTCACGTCCCCCCAGACATGAACACATATGTACATAAGTAGGTACGAAGCCTTTAGGAGGATTCCTAACATCCGTTCTAATAATTTGGGATCAGATTTATTTTTTCAATCATTCGGTTGAGCGATCTTATTTTCCCAGACCTTGGTGTATGTAATAACATAGTTTACATGTCAATATACGCGAATAATCATAATGCCATTGTGGACTCGTAAGCTTATCAAATTGTTCGCACGGGTGTGGTTACGTGACATCCCAGGGACGAAAATATCGTCTCTAAGAGGTTTTCTTATTTTTCTGACATAAACTATTAAAAAGGAAAAAAAAACCTCTGGCCCTAATTTCACTTTAAATTTAATTTAAAATTTTCGCGAGGCTAAATTTTAAATGCATAGTCCATAATAAGCTGCTGGCACTGCATAATTTAGATGGGAAATATAATTCCATTAATTTTTTTGTAAAAATAATGTCTATTTTAATCTTAAGCTTTCGAGGTGGAATAATCTGTTGGTAGATAGGTACCTATCGCCTTGGTGAGATGCCACCATTCAGAATCGAAACGTTTCTTGGAATGCTTCTAGCTTTATCTAATGACCACCAGATCTGAATAGCCTGGTACTTTTCAATCTTCCGTTTCGTATCATGAAAATGTCACAGCTTCCATAATTACTTCAGCTCACACGTCATGCCATCACGAGCTATGGAATAAGATAAGGCTTCATATTTTTGATACCGAATATAAATTATTCAGTAAGAAAAGAAAGGTATTCAAACATGAGGGAAGTCTGTGTAACATAGTAAAATATTCAACAACTGTGCAAGTACTTACCGCAATACACAATTTTATAAGTACAAGCCTATTACGCACGGACGTCACTAATGAGAAGCGGCGCAGAAGATAACATCTGGTAGGTGCGCAGCGAGCCGGAGAACAACTGAAAACGGCTGGCTGAGGGATTTTTTCACGCAGAGGAATTGACTACCGAGAGACCATCAGAGGTGAGGGAGGAGAAATAACGGGTTTGATCTAGGGGATCGGAACCCCGAAATTTCATAGAAGAAGTCTTAACAAAGAGTAGTTGTACAAAAATACTTGTTTAGGTGTATTTATGAACCAACTGATGACTGTTCGATAGGCACTGTATGACAGATAGAGTGAGCAAGGAGTGGTCGTTGTTGTGAAAAATTAATGTTTTATGAAAATGGACGGTGGCTGACTTCTAGTAGTTATAAAACAATCTGTATATATTTTTTATTATTATTTAAATTTTTTTTTACAAAAACCAATAATACATTTTAGTTTGATGCAATATATGTCAACTACTTATAATTTATTAGGATGTAAAATTTTATTTTGTGGGACCTAATAAATAGTCAAGCTTATAAATTACCCACAACAAAACACTGGGTGTCGACAAAGTAACCAATATTCATGACAGAATGATGAATATTTAAAATATAATTCAAGTTAAATAATAGGAAAGAAAATGTTCGCCACTAAGTAGTACTTATCCGCACATCACTTTATTCAAACAATATAAATTTGATATCGACTATATCATTTATTTTCCAATTGAAAGTAGAAGCCTTTTCTATCAGGAAACATTAATGTATTAATATTTTGACATGCAATAATTCTGTTCTCAACAATGGATTGGTAAGACAAATCATTATTAAAATTAGCATATTGAACGAAAGCTTTCGTCTTATAAAAAACATTTGTCATGTTGTATACAAAGGAACTGGAAACTTTTGACATGAAAGAGAAGCTTGCGTTGTACGGGTAAGTACTCGTAAATCACTTTTATAACAAAAAAATACGATTTTTTATTGCGTTTTCATTTATTTGACTGATTTGGACAAATTCTTGCGTATTTTATTAATACCTACTTACTTAAATAGATTTTTATCGATCGGAGTTCTGTAAGTTTTAAATATTTCTAAATTTCAGGAGAAATAACTGCCTTGGGTATAATATGTCTAGCTTAATTTTCTTGCAAAAAAATAAATTTTAATAAATTATAGTGCAATTGTATAAGTAAAACGCCAAAACTAGAACTTTTGAAACCAAATTACTTGTCCTTCCCTCTCCTTACTGACACATTAGTTATACAACTAACTTCAGTGTAGACGTAGGTATACTAGTATATGCCTACGTTTCAACGCTATGGGTTTATTTAATCAATAAAAACAATAATCTGATATTATCAAAACCAAAACCAAATAATTGAAAGAATCGAGGATATGGTTTGAAAATAATCCTAATTGTTTTATTGCTTGCAATTCAATGCAAACCTTTCCCTAGCTGCGAGCTTAAGTTCCGATTGGTTTGTAGGTACAAGTATTGGGAATACACATATTAAATCTATTTAGTAATGTTATAAGTGCGTATACAATTCTGCGTAGCTAAAAATGACGTATTTCAAAATCTTGAGAATTGTCTAGTAAATCAAAGTATAAGTTTCAAGATGATTCTACACGTGTGACTTTCTACTACTTTTAGCATGGTGGTTTGACCTCTATAGTATACTGAGGTCTTGTTGATCGATTTCAAAAGCGTGCATTGCGCCAACTGATGTTACAGAACATGCTTTATACCGTGTTCAGTTACCAAAAAAATAGGTGTGTACAAATAAATTTACTGTTGGCTGTATTTTTAAAATAATTATTTGGTAAATATTAAAACGTTTCTCATGCATTTGAGTGTGATGCTGACAATTTCAACCTTAACCAAAAATACATATCCGTCATGTTCGTTGGAGGCTCTGTCTTGCCGCTGTCATAAAATAAGTTGACTGAACTGCAAAAAGACACCTATGGTTTGCATTGTTTTCTTTTCGATTGTGAGGTTTTCCAGAACACAAAGGTTAAGAGTCGAGTTTTTATCCTTGAAAAGGTTTATTTCTAACACAAAATGTATTTTTTTATAAAAAATAAACTCAAGAACTTTATGAAACACAAATACCTAGCTGTTTATCTGTTTTTGTTCCTACAAAAAAGTAGATATACAAAACTACACATCTCGAATATCGTGCTCTGAAAAATCGGGCAAATTTAAAAATAAATCACCACCTCCCATTAATGAGGACTTGACCGGAAAAAAACGAGGGTGGTTTTTTATTTCAGGATAGTTCTGTACAGTACTCCGTCACTTGGCCTACCTCTTTGGTATCGTGGGATTTGTAAGGTATATTGAAATATCTGCATTATACTACTTCTTTCGATGTATGTACATTTGGGATACTAAAATCAGTTTACTCTTTCGTGAATAATAGATTTTTAGTCACGTTTATGTGTATCTGTCTTTATCCAAATATGTATATCATCACAGAAAATGATATGTATATCATCACAGAAAATAATGAAAACGAGGTTAAATTATGGTTTACAAGGGGTACCTTTTTATGGTTGATAACATATCGTAGCATACCTCTCCCTTCTTTTTATACCCTGCCCGTGCATTCCAAATTATTGCTCTTTGAGTAAAAAAATAGGCTCTTCCGCTCTTGGATATCTCACCATACACCCTACATCAACCAAATTACAGATAAAAGTTATTTTTATCGAGCAAAAAATTTAAAAATCGGCAAAGGTTTTTCTCTTAAAAACTAACATCTCATTAATCTGCTTCAAAGTTAGACAAAAATAATCCTCGGTTTCTAGGTGATAACTTAATGTGAAATAAGTTCATCAATAATAAAACAATTATTTTAAAATTAGAAACCCACCTCA
This sequence comes from Drusus annulatus, assembly GCA_022651775.1. Lineage (NCBI taxonomy): Eukaryota > Metazoa > Arthropoda > Insecta > Trichoptera > Limnephilidae > Drusus > Drusus annulatus. The sequence goes on from JAGWCC010001395.1 coordinate 42,807, forward strand.
ACAAACGTATTTTCCAATCGCTTTAAGGAAACGTTTTCGAAAATAGTAATTCAGCATAAAGCCGATAAGGGAATATGAACCGTAATATGCGCTCATATTTCAATACGTCGGTATTGGCCGCAAACATTCTTCTGGAATTTAATTTACTTTAAGCTTACTGAACTTAATATATATTATATATTAAGTACAAAGTAAATTAAATTGGTTGAAAACATAATCTAATATTATATAATAATATGACATTATAGTACAACTACCACTGGGGGATAGAAATGGGGACAATAATCCCAATGAATAACTTAAGACTTCTTTGAAATGATTATTGACAATTTATTTTGTAAAATTTATAATTATAAGGTTAGATCTCACAACTGAAATAATAATTTTTTTTTAAGTGTACTTATTTTGTCGATAACGGTATCCCCATATGAGGAATCATTTCTACAGTAATATTTTCAGCACTTAATTCAAATAAGTCGAAGTGAGACTAAACATTAAATAATTAAGTTTTTTTTTGTGTGAATAAATTTGTACGCTTTTTGAGTAATTATGTTTGAGTTTTCTAATCCGTAAAATCATCTTTGTTATAAAATAACTAAGATTGCTTTAAATTAAACAAATAGTGTAATTGGATTATAAAATATCAAATTAAACAGGAAGTTTTATTGAATAGGTTTGGCAAGGTTGTAAATAATCCTTGTTTCACTGAAAAAAACCAAACTTTTACATTATAGTGTATTATATTTCCATTTTAACAGCTTGTGGTGGAACATTTTAAAAAAAAAGGACTATAAATTTGGTTCAAAATTATTTATAAAAACTCTTAAGACGGTCGATTGGTATACGTAGGTATGGTAGGATTGCAAATTAATAATAAAATATTTACTTTCTACTCAGACTGTTAAAAATCGAACATCGTCTTTGCAACTCTACACAGAAAAAGATAAAACCAGGATATTTTCAAATAATTCAATGTGTTCTTAAATATTTAATGGATTTAGAGGGGAAACGTTATTGGGCCGGCTGTCTCGGCGATCCGGGCTTGAATATTGCGGCCGCTCTTTTTAAGGATTAATAATTAATAGTAATACGTCAATTTTTACAAAATCTTAAAGGTGTAAGGTTTTGGATTGGACGCACGGGTGGTAAGCTTACAAAACAAGCTTGACATAATGACGGTGTCATCCGCAATTTGCGAATACACTGATGGGCTGACGATATTCTAAATAGCAACACACCGCTAAGTCATATTTAAAACCTCTAGACACTTCAACGATAGTATTTTCAAACAACTCAACAGGATAATAAGTATTCTGACAAAAAAAATGGTTTAAAAAAACGGAGGGCGCTGCAATCGCTGAAATAGCTTTCGATAGCAACACAAAGATGGTTCAAAGATAAAGAATGTTACTTAAAAAAGGCGCTATTTTTCAAGTACAAATACAGTGTTCAAAAATTAGTGGTACTGTCTGGAAGGAGAGATGTCTCTCAACCGTATTCTAAGATAAATTAATATTCCATATTATTATTTTTTAACTCTTTGTAAGCGAAAAAATTGCAAGGAATTTATCTTTTGTATTTAGGAAATGTAGGTACATATCAAAGAATGCCATGTATCACATGTTAAATAAACTTTAGAAAATAATATAGAAGAAACGTACAATAAAAAAAACGATGAAAAAATTGTGGCGTTTTTTTGTCTTTATAATAATATCTACTTTTGAGTGTCTTTGAATTTAAAGAATACACCAGTCACGTGACAACTTACCGTTAGAATGACCGTGCGACTTTTTCAGGTGAAAGCATTTCACATGATACCGGTAGGAAGGGTATATACTGCAATACTAAATACAGTGCTGGGCACTTTATAGGAGCGTCCACTACAAACTACAACCCACATCGCATCTCTATATTTTCAGGCGCCATCATTGAACACCTACCATTCTACGGTCTGCAAATCTATAATATGTTACCTTTATCACGCATCTTTGTTCCTCATTATCAAAAGAGATGTGAAATATTCGGAGTGTGGTGGACACCAAAATTAGATCCTAAAATTAATTATTTTCAGTTTCACAAATTATTCTTATCAAGTATTACTATGTTGTCTGTTAGCTAACCAACACCAGAAACCTGGCCCAAGCGAGATTAATATATCTAAGTGGCGTGCTTTGTATTTTCTTCCGATTATTTAAATGTACGTACCTTTGTATGGAAAAGGCCGTATTTTGGGAGGAGACATCTGTTTATTGTTTTCTCTTACAAAAGTAGACAATGACTTTTTGAACTTCTCTTCGTGATTTTTTGCAAAAATAAACAGCAGTGAGAATTTTCGTGACGGTCAAATATTCAATGTTGTGTTCGTATCGCGAAAACATCGACGTTCTCTGCTGATAAATTATTCCTACAAATAAAGTATAAGAACTATTCCACTTAGTGAAAAAGCCAGATGCTTTAAATGCATGCACTCCATCCACACACAAAGACTAATACAAAAATATTTTCTGTTTAGTAAATGTTTTTAAAATTAATCATTTTAATTATCTAGTTTATCTCAAAGTTTTGTACTGGTGGTACGTTTTTGTCCGAAGGAATAGAGGAGAAGAATAATAAATCGACTGAAGAATGTTGGTGAGTGCCTAACTACTCTAATGTAAGCACTATACACAACATATGTAATGCCGTATCATTATTTTTTTAAGAAAGACAATATTTGAAAAAAACTACAACTTCCATCATAATAAGCGGAAATTGTTGCTTGTTCAATGATCCACGACGCTTGGGTCGGAACCCGACGCATTTGTCAACGCAGCTGTTAATATAGCATTTGAAAGCTTTATTTATAACATTTTTTAAAGCTTTTTAGGAGGTCCAATAAAACAGTTTTAAAAACATTATTTTCCTGGTCAAATTTCATTATGAAATGTATCAATTCGAGGGATATACTTTTATTTCAATAGAGTAGAACGAAATTAACTACGGTATGTTATCTGTATTCAATAGAGCATTGCCAAGTTTATTACCACACCACAACATTGGAAAAACATACGCAAGTTGGTATATTCTCTACCAAAACAAGTCCATAAGAGTATCTACGATGGTTGATTTTTTAAGTAATAAGCCATGTTGCGCTTCCTCCCTCTTTAGCCAATGTTTTGGACAACCTTGCAGTGTCCATTGTCAGGGCAGATCTGTCATTATGGCCGTGAAAATCTTACACCGTATCCTTAGGAAAGCGCATTTGAGGTGAAATATTACGAAACAGCGCTATGAAAATGTAATATTATGATTATTAAGGTCTTAACGGTCCATCTTTTATTAACGAACGTCGTTATATACATACATTATGACACTGTCGTATACTATTTATAATAAGGGCGGTAACATTTGCATTTTTTTTATCTGAAGTGTATAAGACCCGATCTAGTAGATTTTTCAACGGGAATAGGTAACTTCTACCTTGCAGCAGTGGCGTGCAACATTTTTGACATTTAGTTCCTGTTCATTTGTTTTAATTTTTTAGCCCCATTTATGCAGTATCGATAAAATCTCAGCCACATCGACCAAGAACAAACGAGAGTGGCATTTTTTATTATTATTATGACATTGATGACACCGAAGCGAAAGCATGACATTACTGGGAAGCAGTGGCGTGCCGTGGCTTTTTCGATTTTTCAGAAAATAATCTAAGGTATTCATTTATTGAAGTTTTTGGTTTGAAAAGTTGCCTACACGCACTGAAAAGATAAACCTGTAGAATTGTGTTGCGGGCGTGTCTATGTGCCCGAAGTAAGTTGGGATTATTTTATTTGGGTTGCATTACTTTCTAAATGTCAAAATTCTTTCTTGAACAGATACTCAATTTCATTGGTCTGCCTGGGGCCTAATCAAAAAGTTTTCTGTTAATCGGTGATATTAGTTTACTTTCAAATAGATATAGATCACACTTTTAGGGATTTTCTGTTCAATACCTAAACACATTTTTCATCTAGTATATTCCAGAGCAATGCATGTAGCAAACCTTTAGCATACGTATATCTCAATATTCACATAAAGCTGATTTACGGCACCGCGACGTCGGCGAGCGGAGCCGGGCGGCGTCGGGAGTTTTATGGAGTGCAGTTAAAGGCTCTTTGAACCTGGCGTGTAGAGACGTTGAACAACTTATCTGTACAATTATCACGAGGGTACCTTTATCATAATTAAGATAAAAAATAATCTTTTTCAAAGGTACGGAATGGTGAATATTCTCTGGTAGGTACGTAAAAAGTTTTTTCAGGCAATTTTATTTTTTCGTTTATTATTAATGTAATATTTTTAACATTACTTTTTATCGAATCATAAACATTTTTCGGGTGCCATACGTCATGAACAGATTTGCTTCCTATCCTGTGCCCTGTGCACCGGTGAAAGTGTAGTACGAAATACAGGTACCTACATAATAATACCTCTTTTCTGATCTATGGCTGCTGGACTATGCGAATACCGCATAAGATTCCCAACTGCCCGCAGCCAGTTGGATTGTGGCATCCCCAGTCTGGGGAGTGTCATAAGGCTGGAGGGGCTGGGGGAAAAGGCATATTGATGGAGAAGAGGAAGCTTGAGAAGTTCCTGAAGTTTCAGATCTGGTCACTCAACACGACGAAAATCGTGTCAAGAAACGTTTCGATTCTTAATGGTGGTGCTACGCCAGAACGATACTAAAAATATCGACAACTCTTGTATATTTGTCCTATTTAGAGATTCTTGGTGGCGGTACAAATATTTTTTTAATTTGTTTCCATACTACCCATTCTTACTTCGACTAAAAATAAGTGAATAATCGTATTCTTTTCATTGGCATGTTTTTAAATAGTTTAATATTTTCGTTTTCCAGTTTTCTATCAAATAAGTTCTCTATAATTCATTTTCTTATTATTTAATATCTACAAAACAATTATTCAAGTGGCTCCTTTTAATTTTAGACCTTTTTTGTCACGTTAACTTCAAAATAGTTTTATTTTTAATATTGGTTTTTAATAGTTGCAAAAGTATTCAAAACAAATCCTCTGAGATAATAATACCTTACATATAAAATAGAAAAAGAGATATATTCAACATACATAAAATGAACAAATTAATTTGACATTAAAGCAATATAAAATTAAAATATGTTTCACCCGGTGTTGTTCTAACCGACAGGTACAATTCTTCAGCCATATCAGGCGAGGATAAGACAAGAGAATAACTGTATTATTATCCCGGTTCGATCATTATTTTTGTTACGAAACGCATTATTGTATTTTTTTATAATTTTTAATATTAACACCTTTTTTATAAATTATTCTAATATGATAATCAGTCAATGAGAACTAAAAGCACAACGCACAACAACTTTTGACATTGACATATATATTATTTTTGCATATAAGTAATAATGGTAACAAACATTGTTCAATTTGTTAACTTCGTGGATTTCATAAACTCGCGAAAGTGTGATTTTTTTTAGAAGGTTCTGTCGTAGCGTACGCCTCCGACGGCGATTGCCGCGTCACTGGCGAGCGGCGTCGGGGCCCTACGTCGCTACGAGCCCTCTACGCCGGCTACACGAGAAACTTTAATCAGTGATTGCGATTGCTTTTTTGACTCAACATAATATATATTGACATTTTTTGTATTTATTTTTAACAGTTTCAGTTTTAGTTTAGAAGTCTTAAGTGTTTTTTATTCAAATTTAAAGAATGAGATTTTTATGTGGATAACGCAGATAACGCAGAACCAATGGGACTATGGAATCCCCAATCGGAATAGGTTGTGAGGCTAGGGGGAGTATAGAGGTGAAGGATATAGGTAAGAAGTAACACGACTAAAGCCATTTCAAGCAACGCTGTGACGCACTGTTTTCTTTCATTTATTAATAAGCGGTCCTATATTTAGATGGAAATATTATTTCCATCACAAGCTTACATTTTATTATAAATTCATGAAAAAAAAAATTATTCCATATTATTGAACTTTTATTAAGATTTTTTTTATTGATCCATATTGTAGTAAAACATATATATTTTAAAAACTTCTAACAATCCATACAAAGCATGTCGTAAAAAATAATAACTGTATCGTATAGCAGCAGTTATAACATTTAAAATACAGTAACAGTTGTAAAAAAAATTACAAAATCCGTGTTACTGCGTTTATTTCAATAAAAATATATGAAGATTTGTGAAGGATTACTTGGAGATTGCTCTGTGCAAGTCGAAAAATAACGAGCGAGAGTTTCTGTCAACTAATTTGGAGCCATTGTTGAAAGAGTTTAGTCAAATAAAATGAGGTTAAATAATTAAAGACCTTTACAAGTATGGCCGTCGCAATTAAACCTCGGCATCAGAAATAATTACATGTTCCGTCACTTCTGTAATAATAAAAATTAAGTAAAATGTCTGTCCTGCAAGAGCTTCACGTTGTGATATTTTTGTTTTTCCTGAGTAGGGTGAAGAGTATGATCATGGGAGACACCTGGGGAGTCATTTGTTCACGTCCACGCTCTGTACACGGTGGCTGGAAAACCGTGGTTTTGATTTGCCACCTTTCAGTATTTAGCTGAACAGAAAATTCCTATGTGTGTTCTTTACCGATTTTAAACACAAATGGTTTCGTCAATTGACACAAAACATTTTCTCCTAGGCGCCAGACAGGCCAATGAAATCGATTATGTGTTCGGAATTAAGAGAAAATTGGTTTTACTGATTATCTCTTCAGTGCTTAAAACAATTTGCCATTTCGGGATATAATATTCAATTTTGTGAATGTTGTTACACAGAACACAGTTTCCATCGAAGTTGAAATAATACCAGTAATATTAAAGCTCCTATTTTTTAATATAAAAATCACTGGGGTGGGTAAAAGCATCGCTTATAATTTATGTTTATCGAGAATTAAAAATACATTTTAAAACAATAAAAACATTATGTTTATATTGGAGTTTCAGAAAAGATTTTAACTTTATGAATACGTTGAGATATAGACGGCTTCTTCCGAGTTCCGCCACTTTTTTTTAGTAATCTCGTTTCTTATTGAACAATCGAAAAATATGTAACGAACAATATGGCATTTTGTCATATTTCACAACAGGTACATGAATATTTCAAAACTCTGTCGGTCATGGTGAAAATCCTGTTTCGATCTGAAAATATTTAGGATGTCCTAAAAAATCAAGGGCGAAAATATCTTCAAATTTCGTGATGCCAGAACTCGCTATTCGAGAGTTTTTACTGCTTCGGCAAACAGGTTTTTCGCTTTATAAATAGGATAGATGAAATTTTTATAAGCACAAGTGGATAGATAGTGGTATATGTCAACCGTACCCTGGGAGGTGAGCAGGCCTTGTCAGGGAAATTCAAGTATTCACATTTATAGGGTTTTTTTTTGGTTTTCGTAGGGGAAAATCCTGTTTATTTGTTAAAAAAACTAATTGGAAACATTTATTTATTCATATTTGGTGAGAAATCAAAAAATCATTACCAACACTATTTGACATGTGGTATAAATTAACAAAAAATGTCAACATTCTTCTTGTGCTAGCTGCAATAAGGTTGAAAAAGGCTTGTCACGCCTGAGGCCACTCTCGAATTATGCCAAAATAACATCGCCAAAGTGCGTGTTTTAGTGAATTTGTCATATTATATAATAAAACCATTTAGAAAGAGAACATTATACTAAAGTAACTAATTAGGTCTTTAAATAGTGACGTCATGAACTCAAAACCTTGATTTATATTATATTTTTTAAAACTAAGTATTTATTTTTTAGTAGGATTAATATCATTCATATCGTCACCGGAAAGGCAAAAGGGCTGAAGCGCCATTATGGGAAGTTTACGCCAGAGCACATTAATTTTTGTTTTACAATAAAATTCATAAGTCTTCAGTACCTGATGGGATTTTTTTTAAGTTAGATCAGATAACTCAATGCTCTCACTGAGTTACCTGAAGCGACAAAATTTAAAAAAAAAGTCCCCAACTTGTGTCGCTTGAGACAAGCCTTCTACCAAATGGTAAATATATTTTAAATGGCTGAAGTGCCACAAAAGTCTTCAGAATCAAAGAAGAGTCAAAGAATTCTATGCAGAAAACATGCATATTTAACTCATTTTCAAAGTTTCAATTTTTTTCAAAGTGTCTCTTAAGCCTTTTTGCCTTTCCAGCGACGAAATTCTTAGTAAATTTTTTTTTGTGTATATAATTTGAATGTACCTAGTGACATCACAAGCTAAAATATGGACTTGTTTAATTTATTAAATAAAAAAATCGTTAGAATATTTTTTTTTGGTAACATCAGTGGTCTATCTGATTGGACCTGCCAGGTAAGTATATTCCTGTGCGTTTTCTTATTTAAACTGGGAATTAATACGTAATAATAGAAAATAAGATCTGAACAGCGCCCTTGAGGTGATTTTTCACAATAACGGCGCTATACAAATCATCCAAATATTATTATTATCTGTATTCTCAGTAAGAAAATCTATTCATTTATTTTCTAAGCGAATTAGATGTGTGCAAGTTGCTCATTGGTGGTTCACGGCCCTAACATGTAAATAATAATAATAAATATTGGTTCCAGAAAAATCTGATTAAATTCTAAGATTTTTTATGAATACGGTTTTTATTTGATATTATTATCACTATTAATTTATGAATCACGTCACTGGTCACAATCTATCGGTTGATAACAAAACTAATTACTATCTTGATTTAGTTTGATTACAATATGAGATGTACAATCGATTGTTTAAAAATTGTATTCCTTGCAAAAAAATACTATGAAGGTTTGATTATTTATTAATTAAGTTTTTCAAATGGGTGACTACTCTCACAAAGAAATAATTTTAGCAATAAATCAATTGTCGCTGTGGAATCGGAAGTCTACATCTTATGGTAGAGAATTATTAAAATATACTTGTATTTCATTAATAATAATAAAACATACTTCAACTGGAAACAGACCACCGTAAAGTCTAAATTAATAAATATTTAACATAATATAAGAACACATAAAATATTACCAACAAAACTAATTCCAATCTTTTTTTGCACAATATTGTAGGTGGGTAGGGGTATCACCGCCTTGTGAACTTCGATAATCAACATCTGGGTCACCCAAAGTGTATTGCTACATTTGGTGATTCTGTAGAGGTGTCCGAGTTTATAGGGTGTGGTTGGATTACTTAGTAGAGACAGATATGTAGATCCACCTGTGGAGTGAGCTGAACCTGGAAGAGACCGGCTTCCCCGATTTTGTGTTTCGCATCTGTTTTAACATGCGTCTCCTTCAGACTTTTTCTTAACCCTTGGTATGTGCTAAACTCAAACTCTTGTCAAAATAAGTCTCCATAGTTAGCGCGGGACTTGAATTAGAGTCTTAAATGTGAGTAGAGGTTTGTTTTTTTTTTTGTAAATAGATTACTTTCTTAGTTACAATTGGTTCAGAGATGTGGCTCATAAAATAGAGCATCTTTATTGGCTAATAGAAATTAAATTCACACTACATGGTATATGCAATATTCACAACACCCCATATAATAAAAAATAAAAAACAAACAAAAAATATTATCTAAATAATATCATGGAGGCACCTCCCATTGAACATTAATATTACACACAATCTTCTTTTTTTTCTCCAATGCATTAATCCGGCAATGAGTTGTTCTCAAGACTCGTCTTCTGTTTTTCGTTCTATTCATTCTTTCTAAATTAATCTAGTTCCCCTCAAGCATAAATCAGTCGAAATTCGGTGTGTGAGAAAGAGAATGATCAAATTTTTGCTGTGCCCCTGGGACACTAATCAGTATTCTGCGTGATGAGGGCCGTGCCCCTCAGAATCCAGTAGGCTTGCGGGTGTGAAGCGGCCAGCAGGAAGGGGATGACGAAGTTGGTGCTGTGTCCCGTGGTGGAGAGCACCCCGGCGCGGGCGGCCGTCTTGTACAGGGGGGCCACGTAGCGCAGGTCCGGAAAGGGCATGCTAGTCACGGGCCTTAACCAGAACACAGGCAGGGGGGAGCTTCTCTCTCCTGCAAAATTATAGTAATGTCAACATTTCTTATATTATGGATTTGGAATAATGGAATGGAGTTAATGGAATATAAGAATAATTATTTTTCATACAGTTTTTGTGTTCAATTTGTAGAACTCCATACTATTTATTTTTTTATAATTCAATTGAATTAAATTTGATATTATTATTCAGTTCTGCTAGTTTTGGTTTTTATTTTTAGTGATAGCTGTTTCAAGTTTAAGGCCATTATCAAACTGTGGACACACTGCAATTAGCTTATCAGCAATACTATTTGTTCCACATTACTGATTTACCTGGATTAGAGTCCACCATGTGCATATTGGGAATATCCCATCTTCCAGCGTCTATAAATAGGCCGTGTATATAAATGCCATTTTCTGGTAAATCCAGATTATTAAAGACTTCCTTTTCGGCAACTTTCTAAAATATTAAATAATTGGCGTCAGAAGTGCCTGAAATGCATTTGGGGTTTTTTTATATAACTTCCAAACAAGAGGCCCAGAGGGAAATAATTTCCCTTAAGTTGCAAGAGTAAAGTTAGATTAAAGCCATGGAATAAATATTATACCTTTATAGTAGGTATATATGAATACTCGCATTTTTATTTGTGTATGCAATCTTTACATCGTCTTGGAATATATAGAAATGAAAAAGTGTGAAATCAAACATCAACTGGTTGATGGACACTCCATAACGACGAGAGAATGCTTGCAGAGTGCCTGTCAGAAGGCCCTGAGGAAAGAACAGACCAGAAATCCAACTGCTAGGGGGCGCCCCAAACTGCATCCAATGCTGGGGAGAAAACGTTATTTCTGTGTTACACATTCATTTAATGCTTTTATCAGCCTTGTCTAAAATAGATCTAAAAAAAATTATAAAATATTTCTTCTTGTTCTTCGGATGTTCGCTTCCGATTTCTCAAACTTAGCTTAGATACCAACATTTATCTGGCCATCCTGTTTCTAATCCAAGAGAAAAATTATAGTTTTTAAATTATATTTTGTAAATAAAATTGCAATTTATTCAACCAAGGTTTAGTTTCGTTACTTGAAAACCTCATCAAAAAAATGTAGGACTTCCTACACAACATTATTTAAATACATTTTTATCCACTCGTGGTGTAGGTTGGTACCTACTCAGTCGAATATTAAATATTTATTCATTTCACTTTCATTGGTTCTCTCGAGGCTAGTAGCCAAAGGTACTATGTCACTTCTATTATGTATTATCTCTGTAGTGGTAAGTACATTAGCCTACAACCTATATAGAAGAGGTCCATAGATCTGCTTGGAGACTTACACCTATAAGTTGTGTCTCCATAAGATGGGGCTTAAAATGGCTTATTTCACTTATCGGTAAATCTGACACTGGTTGGCAATTTGCGTTTTCAGTTCTTGTTACAGTGTAACTGGATTTTAACTAATTTATTAGAGATGAAGAGTTTTCTGTTAAGTTTGATGAATTTCAAAATAGCATTAAAGCTAAAAAATGGAACATTGGTAAATAAACAAATTTGCCAAAATTTTCAAAAGAAGGATTGCATAAAAGCCAAATTAACAATATTTTTTTGTAAAGGTAAATGCTTACATCAACAAAATTAATTCTGAGAATTAAATCGTGCACCCAACTGCCAAGGGATTTCAGTGAATTATAGGCCTTGGCCGTCCATATTCTGGGAACTTGGTTATTAAGGAATGATCGGAATACATCCTCCAAATCATCAGACATTACGATAAAGCCCTGAAAAACGTACAATATGTAATTATATTTTATAATTAAGTGTGTGCCTACATAAATAAGATAAGAATAAAAAATATGGATCAATTTTTTTCAAATATATAAATACAAAAAAATAAGTACATGTGTTCTAATTCTGTACTTACCTTAATAGCTTTTTGAAGATCCCCCAGAGAACTATGCATAAATTTTAGCAATTTATTAAACCTATTGATTTCCTGAATAAGGACGGTCGTCAAAGAATAAACTCTGCCCATTGAATCTTTCTAAAATACAAAATAAATAATCTTTTTAAAGAATATTGTACAGTTAAAAAGCGAACCATAAACCAACAATTAATATTAAAGAATACAATAAGACGATTCATTCCTAATCCCAATAATAGAAATAAAAATAAACATTTTGGGATATAATAAAAACCATTATCACTTATTTTAGAAAAAAAATAAAATGTACCTGCATATGCGATTTTAACATTTTCTCCACGTCAATTTGTATAACAATATCTCTTTTCATTTCTTCTGACAGTTTCCAAACAATTTGATCAGGCGATATGCCTCCCTTGTCTCCAGACCCAACTGCTTGCCCCTTCATTATATTATTTATGAACTGGTTTATTTCCTCCGTCTAGAAAGGAAATATTATATCAAAAACTTACAAACACGCATAAAACCAGGCCCTAATGATTGTAGATTCACAAAATAATATCCAAAGGCTACCATGTACCATTAAAAGGCTTTACCTGAAAAGCTATATTAGCATTCTCGTGCATGCCAAATATTTCAGGCTCTTCCATAATTGGCAGTTCTTCAATAAATTGCTGATAGTCTGCAATTTTTTCAAATTTGGGACAGTAATATACACCTGACTGGGAGTACACATAATCGGGAGATAATACGTGAGGTGCAAAGAAATAATACAGAATGGTTTTCAAACAGCGTTGATCCCATACATCCGTTACTCTTCCTCCATAAGTAATTTCACCTGTAAGAATGTTTTATATGAGTCCTGAAGTCGATGCGTAGTATGAAAATCATCCAACTGACAAAGTTAAGTTTACTTCTCTCACCTGTTATATATTGAAGGGCATCCCAAAGGATTACAGAGTTCCTACAGAAAATTTCCAGGTTCGACAATGCGCATTCTCTGTCACTGTCACTAAACTCGTATATGATCGTCCAGCCAAGGGGCCCAAACTTTTTTCTTTCTTGAATGACAGCATGGAACATGCACAATCCAAACACCATATTGCGCCAAGATTGCTGAAGAGCTGAACATGTCATATTATTTATTGTTATCTGCTTAAAGCAATACAAAAATATTCCAATATGCAAGAAAATTAACTGATTACAGGAATACCGCTGATAACTCGGTTGTAGCCTTTCCCTCTTTCTCATAAACAATGCATGTAATAGAAAGAGAGTTAGCAACGCAGTTATCAGCAGTAGGAACATAGAAAAAGTAACTGTATCTCACGATGTCCTCCAAACCATTCTTCATTCATCTCCCCAAAAGCCCTTTTGATATTAGCTCTCAGGCCTTTGGGAGCTTCATTGGTTACTTTCACAGAGTTTTGCAACACCGAAACAGGAAAATCATTTGTAGGCATTGAGCTTAGGAACAGTCGAAAGGCGTCGTGGGGCGGAACCAAGTCTGCCGTCAGCCTCTGGACTATCTGTTCTAAGGATAACATCCAAGAGGCGGCCAGGTGGCAATTCTGAAAAAGGTAAAGGTAAACGCCCAGGTTGCTGGCAATGAAATCAAAATATTTTTATAATCTCAAAATTTGTTGGTTTTCTTGTTCCCTTTTTTCCTCTGAATAATTTCTGAGATACACAGTTCACAAACCATAGCTGTTCAACATTAATATAATTTCACAAAACCTAACACAAATGTTCTACCTATTAGGGTTTTATAATCACCTGCAAGAACACCCAGTCTCCCCTGTGGACAGCTTCAGCAATCATCTTTTCAGCAATGGGTCCCTGCCCTTGCCCGAGAGATATAGACTGCACTCTCTCCCGGTATCCCATTTCCGTTGCGAACTTGTGAAAAGCCCCAAATGGATCGGAGCCAGAGCTCAAAATAAATACTAAAGGCGTCAAGTTACTCATATCCTTGTAACTATAAAATTAATTTTATTTATGAGATCCAAAATAAAATTCGTAATCAGTATTTATTACAAGATTAAAAGATTTCGGAAGAATTTGAAGTAAAAATTGGCCTCAGATAAGGGTGCTGTATCTTGACAATCCTTTTCACTTTATTCATAGACCAATTCACCTGAAATAGCCAAACACCGGAAGATTCAATAGTTGGCGATATAGAAATCAACTCGTTATTTGCTGATGACAAGAGAGATTAACCTTGTCCCAGGAGGGACTACGTGATTGGATCAACCGCTTCAACGAAGAGTGCACGGTGGCAGAAATCTCCTCAAAAACAGAAGTAATTGTTATAGGAAGAGACCAAACTCAGTGCAACATCTATGCCAACAAGGCACAGTTGAAACAAGTTGACCAATTCAAGACGGAGAAATTGACCGTAGAATAGGTGCAGCAAGTGGTGTGCTGCGTCCTCTTTACAGTTCAGTGATAAGCAAATCGAAGTATCGAGACAAAGTTAGCATTATATCAATCAGTGTATCGTCCCATCCTTACATACGGTCAAATTTTTTAATTTTGATATTATTAAAATCATTAAAATGGAGTTCCACCAGATAATACCAGATTTTAATAATACAAAATTTAAAAATTTGGTATTCTTAAAATCATTGACCATTTTTTAACTTTTCGTTGATTGCTATGGATTTTTTGAACCTGATAATTACGAGATATTACGATACCACCTGAAATATTTGGAGATTGTACTTATTAATTTCTAAATAAGTACTTACAGATTATTCAATGATATGGCAGAGCTCTCTATGAAGCCCCTTCCCAAGTTGCAGCTGACATACTCGGTGATGGCACCCACTAGGGCCTCACTTTTGAGAGCTTTTAGAAGAATCAATTTTTCAAATTGATTGAGGCGACTATCAAAGTCAATAGTCGATGGAACCTTTGTCTCTCTAATAATTTTTATTTCCTGAAAAATTAAACATTACGCTTCTAACGGGCAGATTTTATTCAATTTTCGATATATTCAAGTGAAACTCTTTAAAAATATATATAAAATTTTGTGAAATATTCTATAGGCAATGGGAATGAAAAGATTAATTTTATAAAAAAGCCAAAAGTTTTGACAAATTGAAATGCAATCTTCTAAAACAAAAGAATTTAAACTCCAGTTTGAATTCTTAAAGATAAGATTGTTTTGTTGTCAGAGTAATATAATAAAGTCAGTCACCTGAACATAAGTACCAATGCTAACTTTAATGACGTGTAAGCAATTATCTTTTAACCCCTTGAATTTGGGATATGTTTCATCTAGGTGCTGTGCAGCAAACCACATGGTGTCAGTTAGTCCAGGAACAAGTGGTTTCTTTTCTGGCACCTAAGTATTAAAAAAAATAATTATAATGATATGCTTTATAACAGAACTTAATAAAATAAATTAATTTAACCTAACAAGAAAACACTGATCATTTTTCGTCGATACCTAAAGATAGAGAAAATGCCTATATGGAGCATTAGGAGTCATATTATATGGAAGACTTTTTAAGAGGGCCACATACAAAGACTTATTTTACTGGAGGGCCCCACAGACCGTTGGGGGGGGAGGGTTGCGAAGAAAACAATTTTTATATATTATTATTATATTACAATATTGTCATTAAATATATATTATAGTTGTTACAATATGTAGTTTTACATACTTTTATTTGCGAAACATTCAATTTGATTTATGACATTGGTGAGTTAACACTATTGCCTATATTTGGTGACAATTTTGTGGTGGAAAAACGTCAAATTGATTCGAGATTTTCGTTCTTCTAACGGTTTCGGGTTTTAGACTTGTTTACAATCTCAACTGAAAACTTTGGCTCGCATATATTAAATAAGTCCGAAAAAACTTGCATTAGCAGATTACCATTATTAAAATGATGATGAATATCACTACTCTTCTTTTGGTCTAAAAATAAGTTCAAAAAATCAACAACCATTTATGAGTTGCGACTGGACTGGCAAAATGGAGACCAGCCGACCATAGTACCTGTGGCGAAACTAGCACTACACGCCACGAGAGCGGTGGTAAATGGTTTGTTGTTTGCGTGGAAGGAATTTCAAATTGTCGTTATAATATATGTATATCTATAATTTTGACAATGTGAATTATGGTCAAGGGTCGCACTCAAAGTGCCGGTCGTCCACATGCGGCACAGTTAAAACAGATTGACCAATTGTCCATCACTGGGCAATCTAATGGTGTGTGTACCACGCAATCCGCATAGAATTGCACAGTGAGATATATATTTGTTTACTCATGTAAAGAAAGGTGTGGCGATTAGGGATAATGGTTGGGAATGCAAAATAAACAAGAGTTAAATATAAATGGGGAATGCGAAAAAGTAGGCTCCCTCCAGTAATGCATTCTGAAGCATCGATACCAAATATAAAATAATAATCGCTCACCACTTTACTTCCCACTGGACCTCTCAAGAAGAACATCCAGTAACTTTCAGGTATCATATTGGCCTGTTGGTACACAGCCATGTTGAGCAGAAAACTGTAGACCAATTTGTGTTTCTCAAACAGGCCACGGGATATGTTTGTGTATACGGCCAAAGTGATGGCCTTGAGCATATTTATTATTTGCAAATCAAAGTCCTTGAATTTTTCTGATGTTTCAATGACATTGTTGAATACCTGCGATAAATTAATCAAATATTTAGGTTTTGTTTTATAAATAATTATTTAAGATCCAAATTACTTTTCATTGATCTGTGAATTTTATCATATTTATTATGATGGTATAAAGAGACAACACATCTTGCCTTCTTTGGTATATTGGGGCATATAGAGAGTAGAGCAGAGTGGAACGTGTCAATCAGTGACTGACTGGTCAACACCTTAACTAACGTAACCAAAGTTTGAAAAATAAGCTCTCCTATCTCAAACCCCGTTGCATTTATTTCTTAATAAGTAGTTTCTCTTCATTTTCAGATTGGTCGTTAAATTTATTTCTCCTTTATAGGAGAAATATTAATTTAAATAAAAAATATTTTAGTTTTAAGCCACTTTATTTATACACATATAACAATTCGACCGGTTTCGGTTAAACTTAACCTTCTTCAGGAACGTATATATATAAAACATATGACAAAGTATATATAAAACATATGACAAAGTATATATAAAACATATGACAAACATAAAACAACGTTTTATATATATACGTTCCTGAAGAAGGTTAAGTTTAACCGAAACCAGTCGAATTGTTATATGTGTATAAATAAAGTGGCTTAAAACTAAAATATTTTTTATTTAAATTATAATGTCAAGCTACAAAGTGATTGCTTCCTTCGATAAAGAAATATTAATATCGCAAACACATCCCAGCATCAGTGCCTCCAGGGAAAAAACATTTGTTTTCATTCTAATGTCAAAATTTAATTGAATATTTTGATAAGTGGTTCAGTACTACTACTTGTCAATTTTTTTTGTCATGGCACTGACGACATAATACTTGAACAATAATTTTTTTATCTTCACATCTCTGAATACCACACATGACTCCACTGATTTCCAATCAAAACACGGCGCAAAATGAGCACACTTCTCTACAATATTCTTAACACTGTCAACTCGGCTAATTATCTGAAGGTAAATTTCCATTATTTATGCGAACATCGGCTTCTCTTTGCTCAAGTAATTAAAGAACCCTTGTAATCCCCACCCACAAATCTACATCACCGACTCATTCCTTTTCGATTCGACCATCATGTATCTGGAACGAACTGCCCTCTGACATACCGAGTGCTACCTTTTCATTTTCAAGAGAGAAAAAAAAACACCACCGTCATAAAATTGTTAATTTCCATCCACTTTAATTATTCCCCCTTCCTACTTGAAGTTTGCTTTGATTTACCATAAATTCAAATATTTTTTACCGTTTTTATAAACTCAAACCTTGCGGAAAACACTAAAATATTATTAACTCTTAACTGGCGTCGTGGTAAAAATTTACTTTAGTGGCGTCCGAGCCCCATTGGACACACCCTTGTTTAAAAAATCATAAAAAATATATCTTTAGTCCGATTTTGATTTATAATAAAATAGTTTATATTGAATTTATGGATAAATAAAAAATCGGTCAAATACCAAAATATAATATTTAATTTGTCTTCAACAACAATATCGATAAAATGAGCGAATGTAAAAACAGTGTTTATAAATTTTACGATTAAACTAACTACCAGGTTTTTTTTTCTCAAACCGATCACATATTCTTGTAATATAAGGAATGCCTTTGGGGAAAAATAACAATATAATTGTAAAAACATAAATGACATGAAAATAACAATGGGTAAAATAGGAGTTTTTTTTTTACTAATTGAAGCAAATACTGTATATTCTTACAGTGCATGTGATACAAACAGGATTGTTACACTTAATACATAAATGAATGGTCTTTGCACGCTTGCCAGAAGGACACACGAAGCATCTTTTCCTTTTATTGCGCTCTGGGACTTGTTCGGGATGAGATTGATGTATAGGTGGCACTTCCAGAATACCATTGTACATCCTTTCTTTCATGTATGGTTCGCACAGAAGTTTGGATAATCCTTTGAGAAAGTTTGCACTAGACATTTTTGTTGCATGTTCGTGACTTAGGGTGATGCAATAGACATTCAGTCTGCTCATATCCAGTATTCTATAGAAGACGACCATGGGACAGCGTTGTGATCTTCGGCTGCTCAAGTAAACAGAACACATTTGATCAACCATGTCTACAGCTCCCTTTGTTCTGTTATAGTCCAATATAATTTCAGGTTTGCCAGATTCTTCATCAATGTCGCCAGAGTGATGCATGGTGGAGACAAGTACCACAGACTTGTTTTTCTTTTGCACGTAGCTGACGATTGTAATATCCTTTGTAAAACCAAACATTGATGATCCAACTTCTCGATTTTTGCTCGGCAAGAACTCTGGAGGAATTTGTTCTTCCTCATTGTTCCCACAACTGTCAAGTTAATTCCTTTCATAGCTGTGATCAATTCCATGGAAGTATACCAGTTGTCTCTAGTTATATTACAATTGGAATTCATTATGGTTCGGCACAAACAAATGCAGGCTTGCATAGGGATTGGTCTTTTTTTCTCATCAATAGTGAGGGTCAAGCCATCACTGTCCTTTCCGCAGTTCTGGCATCAGCCAGGCATTGCATCTTCAACCCGTACTTATGAGGTTTGCTAGGAATGTACATCTTAAATCTGTAGCGTCCTTTGAATGCAAGAAGCATTTCATCAATCTTCGCGTTTGCTCCAATGGAATAGTTTGATCGAGAGTTCAAGTTGAAAATTATCAACATATCGGAGACTGGGTAAGCTGGATCGGTTTTCTTGCGCTCACCACGAATTTCGGGGTCATCGAATCGCAAACAAAGTAGTACTACGTAGAACCGCTTGGCTGACAAGCAAAGTTGGAATATTTCACATCCGGTCCCATCAGTGAAGAACAAGGTACAGATGTCCTTGTGATTTGACTTGAATACTGAACTGTATAACAATAGTTCGAGAAAACATTTGAGTTCTTGTTTTGTTAATGGACGTAGCTCCGTTCTATTTTGGTTCTCAAATTTAAGTATAAATTTTTCAATCTTTACGTTCGTCCACACCAGTACAAGTTCAAGGATGGCGTCATCGAATATAAAACCAAATGCTTCATATGGGTTATATGGTTATTTTCGCCTTGCTTGTTTTCTCAGATACGGTTACTTCACAATATTGTGGCTCGGAGTACGAACGTTTCGTGCAGGTGGTGTTTTCGCCCACCTGAATCTATTTCTTCCGTGGTATGCACCGGTGGGCATGACAGCGGGGTTCTCAGGAATGTCCTCGTTGTCTTCTGCATTGTCTGAATCTGAGGAGATTTCAGACTCCGTCTCATGATTACTTGGAAGATAGTCGGCATCCTCATCATCCGAATTTTCTTCCTCTGAATGTGTCGGTCGCTCAGCCACTGTTGATGATGTAGGATCCTCATCATTGAGTTCTTCGAGAAGCCACTATTTAATTTCGTCTTCTTGGTCTGTAGTACGAGCCCTGGTACCGCTTGGACCGGCAACTTGGTTATCCACGATGGGTATTACAAAAATCAAAGAGTTACGTAAATGGCGTCTTAGCCCCACTGGACCCACCCGCCCGTTAAAAATGATGCTTTCACAGACCCTAATGATACGTGCTCTCGCTGGCACATTCGTAACTCGACTAAATAAAGGTACTGAGGAGGGGGGAGTTACTTCGGAAAAAACGCGAGAGTAGCAGAATAAATAAAAATCAACATGGATCCAAAGGGCCCAGGACGCCAGTTAAGAGTTGATCCCCTTTTTTCCTACTATGAACAAGTTGGTTGGAAGAAATTGCCACCAGAAAATAAGCCTGTCTATAAAAATTATTTACTAGCTGTTATGCCCGGCATCAGCTATCTCCAGAAGAAGCCTGGAATTGATATGACCACCTTCTTCCTGAGATTACACTCTTCTCATAGCTCTGGCTTGATTAGTCATTGAACTAGTTTTTATTGACGGCTTAACAGCAATCATTTTTACTAATTATTTTTTCAGAAAAAACATATTTTAAACTGTCCACAAAAATCGTTTTTAAGAAAAAATTAAGTATGAACAGATTATTTGGAGCATCATAGAACATTTTAGTGTGTGAATGGAAGGAAATGGAACGAAACCAAAGAGTAAGGAGTGCAAAAAACTTGTCAAATAAGGTGCTAATAAATAAGTTTGAATTATTTCACGAAAAAACATACACTCCGGACAAACTTCGACCCAGGCAACCCTATTAAATAACCAAAGTAGCAAGCCCCTTGCAGTGGCGGTTATTATAGCCCTAATGAAAATTATTCTATAAATGGTTATCAGGGCGGAAGTACCCTATTTCTCTCCAAAAAGTTTTTAATGGAAAACTCACAAGCTGGAAATATTTCAGTGAAAACTGGTACATTGGATCGATTGTGCTTAACGTAGAAACGGCAAAGTATAAAACGGCGCCCCTCGTCGCTATTGGCCGGTATTTCTCCCTCGCTATAGAGATGCTCTTTTCCGTAGTCTCAGAGTCAAGCAGACGGGCCACCACCACAGCTGATGTTTCCTGAAAAATATTATTCACTATGTAAAAAGAAAAAAATTATATTATATACAAGCATTGGCAGAATGAAAAGTTTTGTGTTTAATTGTTTAATGTTTAATTCACGGCGCTACCGGAGGTAAGGGAGGGCGGCGGCCCACAAAGACCTAAACGTTTATCTCATTCCACTCCTCTGTTCACAGGTGCAGCAGTGCCAGAGTTCCTCCAGTGGTGATGACCCTGGGAACTCTCACCCACGGCCAGATTATTGACGCCGTGCAGAAGCTCCTCGGTCCAGAGAAGGTGTTCAACCTTTGTTACAACCGGGGCGACACGGTGAATATTTTTGTCCGCACATAGGAGGACCACTGGACCCTCACCAGCGGGCTGCGACCAGAGGCGCGCAGCTTCCATACCTTCTCCACAGAAGCGGAGAAGATGAAAATGGCATTCATCCGAGGACTGCCAAGGGTTTAGACTGACCTCATCAAGGAGGATTTGGAGGCCCAGAGCTTCCCAGCGGCGAAGGTCACCATGATGATTTCAGCGAGCGTGGAATACCTGCTGTACCTGGGCCAACTGCGCGCGACCCTACGCTACGTATGCCACTACCCAAAGCGAGTGGCATACGTCGCATCCCTGCAACAGCGCAAGAAGCCCGCGCAGTGCCCGGCCAACAGGCCCGCCGCTCCCCGCACCGAAGCCATGAGGATGGATAACGTGGCAGCAGGCAAGTTCAAGTCGCCGGAATTATCAAGCGATTGAAGACAAACAAGGCGCCTGGAAGTGACCAAATACACAACATCTTATCCTACCGTCCAATCAGTCTTCTAACGACGATGAGCAAAGTGTTTGAACAGGTTATACTCAACCGGCTCGTACCACATCACGACTCCAATGCGACCTTACCAGACGAGCAGTTTGGATTCCGGAAGAAGCACTCCACTACCCACCAGCTGACCCGAGTAGTGGAATTCGTCTCGAGAAAGTTCAACGAAGATCGCTACACCACCATGGCGCTCCTGAACCTGGAGAAGGCATTCGACACTGTGTGGACGGACGGTCTGATACACAAACTGTACGCAACAAAGACACCGGTCAACATAGTCCGCCTAATAAGGAAATATCTGACAAGCAGATCCTTCAGAGTCACATGCAGGGACGCCTTCTCATCGTCACGTGGGATACCCAAAGGAGTGCTACAGGGAAGCCTACTCGGCCCGTTCCTCTTCAACATCTTCACCCACGACGTCCTTTCAGACGAGAGATGCAAGAAAGGGATTTTTGCAGACGATCTCACTCTCTATGCCTCATCGCTGGACATCAATATGGCGGCAATATACTTACAGCGGGCGCTCAATCAGCTGGCGGCCTACTACAAGAAATGGCACCTCAAACTGAACGCCGCCAAGACGGAAGCCATCACGTTTACTAGGAAACGTGCCATTATCACAACTGATGTCCTGCTGCAAATGGAGGGACATGACATAGAGTGGAAGGACAAAGTGAAGTACCTCGGCCTCACCATGGACAAACGACTGAACTGGAAATCCCATGTGATCAACACTCAGAACCGGGCGAGGAAAGCGATCGGAGCCATGTGGCCAATCTTCTGCAGACGAAGTCCACTACCTCCCACATCCAAACTCCTGGTATACTATACACTGATACGACCTGTCATCACATATGCTATTCCCGTCTGGAGTAGCATATCACACTCAACACGCAATCAGATCCAGTGCATTCAGAACTATTGCATTAAAATCATTTTTAATACTAGACAAATCTCAAAATATTACACTCTGAAAAAGAAATACCTACCTTGTTTGAACATACACACAGGCTGACCAAGCGCTTCTACAGTTCACTCAAACACAACAAAAATACACTTACTAAATCACTCGGTCAATATGATTCACTCAGCAACTTTACATTTCGATACAAACACAGGATGCCTAAACACATTTTGTTAGATTTAAATTCAGTTTGGCATATTCCAGACATGGACGAGTATACGTAATAGGTATACCCTTTTCTAATTCCAAGATACCGATAGGTATTTCCCATTACTTATCCATTCCTGTCCTATAAATATGTGTATATATGTCTTTTAATATTTTCCCATAATTATTTATTTACATAAAAACAGACACACACCCACACCTCACAATGCAGGGCGTCACATATGACGTCACTGAAGGCCATAATGTCTTCATGTTGGACATATGGCTGCTTCCACCTGTATAGGGTTTTCTAAGGTTTTCCGTATTACCATGGTGAATGCGGTGGAATTCCTAAACATAGGCCATAGCCGAGCACCTTCCCATCCCACGCAAACAAACAGACTTATGTATATATGCCATAGTGCTGTGTCAATGAAGGAGAAAACGCCCAGATGAGCCGGTAATATTATGCAATTTTTTGTAGGGTTTTTAGAAACAATTTTTTTTCCCTTCGTAAACTCATGAATTTAAATTCAATAGTCACGTAAAAGTATTTTTCCACCCACATGAGGTAACAAAGTAAGGCAATTGGTTCTATTGGTATAAGGAACAAGAGTTAGAGTCAGTAACTTTAAATGATTCATCACTTAATGATGAATAAGAATTTAGAAAATGAAAAAAATGAAAAAACATGTTTTTGCAGACTTTAGCACCCCACACGGCAATTGTATATGAACAGAAGACGGCTTAGCGTATTAATAATATAGATGCTAGAAAAGTGTGCATACTTTGCTCTCATTGAGGGTTTCAATCAGTTCTTCGTCATCAAGAATGTTTCCCGAAGAAGCAAACAACATTCGCAAAATTTTATCTTCAATGGCTAAAAGCTGCATTTTATCATTGTTGATGCGCATAATCAATTCTGATCTCTGGGCCTCCAAGTCTGGTCTTTCTATCCGAACAACTTCCCTGCAAAACCAAAAACATTTCAATTACAATTTCGAATATTCAAACTTGTATGATGAATTGAAAAAGGTAAAAGACACAGAAAATAAAAGGATTATGGTATTCTTATTATTTTATCCCTTAAAATAAGAAAAAAAATTATTCTCTGCAATAACGACCTCTACATCATGCCTAATTTTTTTGTTATATAATAAATAAAGGGAGCCGTTAGCCCTCCACAAGGTGATAATAATAATAATTGGCTGATTTATATAGCGCCCTTTTCGCGACTGAAATATCACCACAAGGGCGCTTTCGCCTCGATCAATCGAATCATATTTGATAGGCTTTACAATATCAATACTATCAGAAATAACCATGCATTGGCAGATATTTATGATCCTTCACTAACAGGTAACTACTGTTAACCACCGAGCTATAGCGCGTACCTACAAACCCACCGAATGCTCATAGTATAAAAACACTTAATTATTATTTGTAATTGTATTGGTTTTTTATATGCATCCCTCGATGTTGTTGATTCTAATTTTATTATTGAACTTATCCAAAAATTAGTAATGAGACTTATACTTACGCCAAAAGCTGATCTTCAAGTCCCAGCAGTGTGACCGTGAAATTGACTATGGTAACTTGGATGCAGATATCCGGCAGATAATGTGGGTTCGCCAACTTAGTGGTTATATAGAGCTTGAAGTGTGGGTCATACTCAATGTCTGTATCACCCAAGTGAATAAGTAGACGTCCACCCTAAAATACCATTAAAAGGGTTACATACTTATAAGCCTGCAAGCAAACAAGTGATAGAGAGAGACCTACACTTAGGTGACCAGATGGTGTGGAAGTCAACACTGCATTTTTTACTATTAAGACTTAGAGAGAAACAGTAGGAGACCGGCAAGAGTGGAGGCATTTCCTAGAGGCGGTCAAGACTCTAGACGGGTTATAACACCAATGACGAAGATGAAGTATTTGGTCACCTGAACAAATGTGCATTTCTGCAGAATTGGAGAGAGTGTGGGGTCGAGAGTTTCTGCTATTTCTTCTATAAGCACAGGCCGCCCAAGTCGAATGCTGTTCTCCATGACCCGAATGTAATTGCCGTCCGTCAACTTAACAATCTGAAGTTGATTGTCTCTCTCCATATTGCGGATCCATCGGTTTGCCTAGAATACAAGAAAATATCAATAAATAATCACAATATTATCAAAAGAAATGAAAAAGTAACTTTGTATAAGACCACGGATATTATTTTATTTTTTATAACCAAGCGGTTTCGCTTAGCCTAAGCATCATCAGGGTACAAAACTAAACTAAACAAAAAATATAAAGTGTGCGATTATATATACATACAGAGGGAGAACAAAATATAAAATAAAATAAAAGAACAATGAGAAAACAATAGAATAACATTTAAATTATAACAAAGCTAACATAGCTTTTAGTAAATGTCATTAAAGGAGCATAGAGAAAGAAAAAAATTGTTATAATTTAAATGTTATTCTATTGTTGTTATTTTATTTTATATTTTGTTCTCCATCTGTATGTATATATATCCACACACTTAGTATTTTTTGTTTAGTTTAATTTTGTGCCCTGATGATACTTAGGCTAAGAGAAACCGGTCGGTTCAAAAAATTAAAATAATATCTGCTGTCTTATACAAAGTTATTTTTTCATTTCTTTAAATATGTCAAATCGCAAAGTGAATGCTTTCTACGAAAATACAATATTTTCATCATAACAATATTGAAATAAATACATTTATTAAGACAACCAATTTATATTGGATTTTCGGAAGCTGATCTTAAGGCTCTGCAGCCGCCAGCTTTTGAAAGAAAGCTAACCTGTTCTTGGGGGTCAATCATGAGGGGCCACCTTCCAGCTTTAGTGACCAGAATTCCATTTTCAACTGAAACATTGTCCCGGGGCAATCCATTTGTATTCCAACACCTGACTGTGTAGGCATCAGACAGAACCGAAGTCATGCTGTAGAAAACAAAAACACATTACTCGTATCAAAGTTTTTTGAAAATTACAATGTGAGAATCCGATTGACAAGATTAGTTTTAACTAACTAACCATCACGCCGTTTCTCCGCAGGGGTAGGCAGAGAGGACGGACCGCCATACAACTGTGTCTTGGTACACACTCATTGCTTCATTCATATTAATACATACTCTTATGTTATTCTGACTCTTCACATGACCTGATTCAAGTGTTTGATTCATGCCATGTCTTCCTCGAGCGTCCCCGACTTCTTTTTCCATTCACTTTCGCATCATATATTCTTTTCATACTCCTTTCTTCGTTCATTTGCTCAACATCCCCAAACCATCTAAGCGTCTCTTTCTTGATCCTATTTATTACGCTTACATTAGCCTTTCATTCTTTTCTGATATCCACATTTTTAACATGGATTTATAGACATACATGGTTTAATCGCGCATCCGCCTCAAGGATCCATTTCCACAGCATCCAGACTACTTTTATCCTTCCTCTCCCAGTTCCATGCCTCACTGCCATACATCAGGGTCGGTATAAGCACTCCATTGTGGACTGCTAGCTTCGCTTCTTTGGACAATTTCTTATTTGCGCCAACAGCATTCAGTCCTCCAATAATGGAGCTTCCTGCATTCACCCTTCTTTCAATATCCATATCACCCTTTCCATCTCTCGTAAACATACTTCCTAAATACACAAACTCATCCACTTGCTCCAAGTATTTGTCATTCACAACTATATTACACGCTGTTCTCGTACTACCTCTTTCAAACACCATGACTTTGCACTTACTTACATTTATCATCAACTCATTCTGCATACATACTTGGTTCATCCTAGACACAAGAAACTGTAGATCTTCAATACTGTCAGAAATCGCCACCGCATCATCAGCATACAATAGGCAACATACTTTCAGTTTGTTCATTTTTTCGCCCAAGCCCAGACCTTTCAATTCTTGGATACAATTATCCATATACAAATTGAACAACCAAGGTGGCATTACAAAGCCCTGTTTTACACTTTTTGTGAAAAAAATCATTTTTAAATTAGTTTTGATACCGTTATAAGTGCAAACAATGCATGAAGGAGGATTTATTGCATACACAGGACATGACATGCAAACCTTTCCATGGAGACATTCATTCGACGACATTTGGAGCTCTCAATCAAAGCAAGCATGTAGAATTTCGTGGTATTTTTAAATTGGAGGTACCTGTTTGATAAAAAATCCTACCTGAAATTTTGAGATATAAGAATTCCTAGCTCGTTGCACTTATTAATCCACTTTTCTAGTAGCTCCTGTCGGTAGTTTGTTGGGAAAGCGCCGAAGTATGCCACACACCCAGATCCAACAATTATATTTCCTGTTGTGCATTCCAGCTCATTAGTTAAATTCTAAAATAGGAGAGGATTCATGAAAAAACGCAAGAAATATCTACTTAATAATTTCTTGTATTGCAATTTACATCATGAAGCGGTCTTTCCAACATAGACTCAGATCAGTTTTAATGTGGAGGTTGAAATTTTAAATGCCCTTGAGGTTATATTTCACAAAAATGGTGCAATATAAATTATCCCAGTATTATTATTAAGAAGCTATGTGTTTTGGTTGTCTCTACAAAAACTAAATCAATTTGCTAGAAGCAGATCAACTGCACACAACTGAAATCGTGTGAATTCTGTGGGCCATCAAGTTTTTGCTGCTGATAAAACTTTCATGTAGTCTGAACTTCGTGTGTGAAGAAATTGAGATAATATGAAGATCAATATAATTTGACGGCACACAGTCACACTATCAGTCCTAGTTATTTTTAGGTGAACAAACCCACTTTGTCTGAACCTAATCTAAGATGTGGTGTTTAAAACTTCATCACACTTGATAATCATCACATCGACAATTAGCGCAATTTAAAGTTTATGACATTTTAACAGTCCCCGTTAAAAGTAGAAAGGACTGAGAATATCGGTGTTCGAGGACCATTCAAATAACCAAAATTCAAAATGACACTGATCTTCAATTTGATAGTCATCAAATGTGATGGAGTTTTAAACACCCCAATCTTAGATTAGTAATGAGGGAGGGAAAAGTAGCAAAAATATGTGATTTAACACCTTGACAGAGTCTTCCCAGCGTGCCTGCTCATCTGCCAGCGCCTGAGTCAGTTTGCCAGCCCTGGTTAGGCGGGCCTCAGCCAGGTCCAGGTCGGCCTGCAACGCAGCGGACTCGGCCAGCATCTTTTGCAGCGACGCCTGCATGGTGGCCAGCATGGCCTCCACGGCGGCCAGCTGCGCTTGCTTTGCTCTCAGCACGGCCATCACGGCGGCCATCTGCTGCTCCGCCTCCTTCTGCCTGGAAACATATAACCACATTGACATTTCAGGTTCAAAACATCTACATAACTAAAATAATTTCTATTTTTGGAAGCATTCACTCTATTATGATATTAATTATTGAAACAATATTAATAACATTCAAATGATGAAATAGAAAAACAAAAAAGAAAAAATATTTTAGGTGACACCTACGACCTCTGAATTCGTAGCCGAAAATTTGAATCACTCAGTCATCATTTACTACATATTCAACTATAAATTGAAGGTTTGTACAACTTGTACAAACCTTAATGAAGAAAATTGTTATTTGCTTACTGGATGTTAAATACCATATTTTTATTCTTATAAAATAAAGTTTAAAAAATGATGTTACTCGTATGTTAACATTTTTGCTTTGGAATTTTCATGGGTAGTAACGAATTGTGTTTTAAATTCTAAAACCTAGCGCTCCACACTACAAATTGCAGTACACCTCTAGGAAGTCATAATTTCATTGGACTGCTATTGTAGTTGGACGCTCTCTAAGGGTTAAAAGTTTTAAAAATATATTTACATATATCCAAGGGCAAACTATATTTTAAGACGAGACACCCAATGGCTTTTCTACAAATCTAATTGGTGAATCTCCCAAATACGTATTTATTAAGTGTTTGTAAGGCCCATAATACCTACCTACAGTCCTGTATACTTTTGTAAATTTATGGTATAAAAATATAATATAGAGCAACTTACTTTATTATTTTAGGCTCCACAATACGGAAGACTTTTGCATATGTGTCAACAGCCCTCACCCACAGGCACATGGAGCGGCAAACTTTAGACACTTTCACCACAATGTCCGGCTCAAAGTCCTTGTGATCAATGTACACCTTAATTTTCTTCAGCATAGCATCTTTGATGTGATCTTTGTCGTAATCTTCTAGATTCTTCAGGAAGTTAGATTCACCAAGCACCTTTTTAGCTGAATCCCAATCAGTCCTGAAAAGAAAGTAAAAAGTCAATATTTCTATAAAATTTTAATTTTTAGGTTTTTTACTTTTATTTAAACAATAATTATTATTAATTTAAATTTTTAAAAAACAGTTTTTAGTTAAAAGCTCTGCGATGTAATTATTTTTACGCGTGACAGCTGTTTCGCCTTCTGAGGGCATTATCTGGACTGTTTCTATAAAATCTTTTTTTTTTCATTACTCCACACAGGAGGCCTGGAAGGAAATATTTTTCCTCAGGACCTATGTCATCTTTGGGGATGCCATGTGGAGGGTCTCTTAGAGGAAAGGAAGGAGTTAACCTGGATTTGAAGAGGTCCATGTTGTAGGAGGGAGGAAACACAGAAACCGGCAAATCATTCCACAGTCGAGCTGTTGAACACAAGAACGAGTTGTAGAGGAGACCCGTTCTGATGTACTGAATGTCAACCTTGAACAAATGTTGGCTATACACCGGTGCCAAAGGGATCAATGATGCAAGTTCTTTGGAGCATCTTCCATTGAAATACCGAAAGAAGGACAGCATTTCCACCTGACATCGGTGCTCCAAAGATTGCAATCCGTTTGTTAACTCTATGGCTGCCATTAGCATGCATCGGTGTACGATGTTTCCATGCCAGGACTGCCATTTACACCGTACGATGTATAAGGCGAGTTTCAATGTTTCTTTGATGATATTTCTCAGTTCAAGCCGTGGATGGGGCTAAATATTGTTTCATAAAATAATAAAAACTGTTTCTCAGCGACAACTTTCAAAAAAGTTGATAATTTATATTGTTTACACTACACAAAGCTGCATCCAAAAAAGGACTAAAGTTTTCGTGGGCCAGTCGCTCAAATTTTCCGTCATTGAAAAGCTGTGTGTGTGTCACGTGGTTCTTACCATAGCGAAGCAAGTGGTTCTAAAACTTTTTTTAGTTACATGGAAATTGTGAATTAGTGTTTTTTTCTCGAATAGAGAATCCATGTATTATTTTGTTGTGTTATTTAACATTTTATTATTTTGTACCTAATTCTTAATCTCATTTTTTTTGCGATCTATGTTTACGCGATCTATGTTAAGAAGATATCAGAGAATTCTTTTTCGATCTTGACTCTGAATTTGAGGAAAGTGAGGACGACTCGGATATAATAATGCAACTTAGTGACAATAAAGATGAAACTATGGATACTGAAGTTACTCAAACAAGTGCGTAAGGAAACTGGACTTTGAATTCGGGATATTTTCAACAGAAAAAAAAATTTTAGAATGGGTGAAGCAATTTCGAAACCAAATTGTATCCAAGACAACATGGGTTTAGTAGATAAAGCTTAAATGATGATAACTAGTACAAATTCCCTACGAAAATCCATTATGTGGTATAAGAAAATTTTCTTCCGTTTGATTGATTTATATTTACTAAATTCGTATACAATGCACAAAAATATATTAGATTCCCAGATTATCAATTATATGTGATAAAACAATTATTATAAAAAAATATCATATTAGATCACGCCCTGAAGTTGGTCCATGTACATCACAAGACTTGCCATTATGTTTATCTGCCAAAATGATAGCTAAACATATGCCAAAACAAAAACAAAAAAACATTATAAAAAGCTGTTATGTATGCTTAAACACAAAACTTAGACCAAAAACAAGAAACTTGACCAAATACATGTGCAGTGAATGTGACGTACCGTTATGTGTTTGGCCATGCTCAACAATATTCCACGAAAAAAAAAGAATTTTAGTTTAGAATAGTTAAAATATAGGGTAAAATCATTTTCAGTACAATATTTATTATATAAAGTGTTATATCAAATCTAAAACGTGGAAAATTTTGAAGAGCCGTTTCAGATCTCCATAGATGCAATATGAGATGTAAGTGTTTATCAAATTATCATTGTTTATTTGTGTTAGTGTGTCATGGCGGGGTCACTCTCAAATATTCAGTAGGTGTTTATTGTTAATGTGAAAATATATTATGGAACAAACTTTAGGATTGAAATATTCACCAAGTATGTGCTTTAGATAACAGTAATAATTTTGTCATATAAACAAATCCCTCAAGGGCACGCCGAAAGCTACAAATATTAATTTAATTGACGAGTTAAAAAATAC
Organism: Drusus annulatus; assembly: GCA_022651775.1. Classification (NCBI taxonomy): domain Eukaryota; kingdom Metazoa; phylum Arthropoda; class Insecta; order Trichoptera; family Limnephilidae; genus Drusus; species Drusus annulatus. The sequence goes on from JAGWCC010001395.1 coordinate 74,178, forward strand.
TAAAATAGCTTGAAGTATAGCAGTTGACAGTCGATATTGTTCGGGCGGCATATGGGTTAAGATAGAAGAATCTATCGAACAGATAACCCGTTTCTGCAGAGAATCTAGGGTTTTTTTTAGGTTCATAGGGCTTCAGATCAGAGATAGCTGCCAAATGCAACAGTGAGGCGCACTTGCGATTTATACAAGGTCAGCAGTTGTGTACTATTACAGTATCTGCGGGTCATGTACAGTACGTCCAACTTCTGAGAGGCTAACTTTACTCTGGCTTCCATGGAGACCCCGTGCCTCAGTTTACACTATGCAATAAACTGATCGGCAGACCCGATACTTACATTGTCCCGAGCCAGGATAGTGTATTTTTTTTTTTTTTTTTTTTTTTTTTTTTTTTTTATTCTTTATTCTTATTAAGAAATATAAAAAATAAGGGTTCAGTCCAAGTCTGTCTCGCTAGGATGGACCTGTGTTGAGACAGACGAAGAGTACATACATGAAAGAATATTAAATGTTATACATTAATAAAAAGTAACAGTAAAATAAAATAACAGTAAAAATAAAAGAAACATAAACTAAAAGTACCAAAAAAGTAAAAAGAGGAAAAGAAATCTTGTACATACAATACAAAAATAAAACAAAATAAAACAAAGTCACTCCTATGGGTGCTGAATTTTATAGATGTTGTAAAAAAGTTAATAATAAAATAAGAGGAAAAAAAGAAAAAGTGAGACTAAATAAATAAGAGAAGCCATAACGTCTAAGTAGGTGGTTTACATTTTTGATTTTTGTATCATTTTTACAATTTTCTATTTTCTGTTTGTAGTAAGTCTCTTTAGCCTTTCTGATTATTTGGGTACATATGTTTCTATATCTCTTATAAAAGTTAAAGAGTTGAATATCATAAGGATTGTTAATAGTCTTTTTGTGAAGCTTATTACGCTTACGGATAGAGTTTGAAATAGTGTTGTTCATCCATGGTTTAGTTGGTATTATGTTATTAAGTATATGTTTTACAATTATATTTGTTTGTTGGTTAATGATAATCATTTTGTTTAGAGTGCATTGAAGTACTATGGTGATCATAGCCATTCAACATTTTAGGTACATAATTTTATTATAGCCAACATTCAGTAAGAATAAGAATATGAAAAGAGGTTCCAATATTATCCAGTTGAATTGAGAATTCATCAAAATTCTTGGAAATAGATCTTATATTTTGATTATTTATATCTATATCTTGTATTATTTAATTGGCAAGCGTCACCTATTGTATTTGCTCTAATCTACAATACAGCTTATATCTATAGTTAACTGAGGGCTTACTGTTGAAACAATTGATTAAATAAAATGAAAATATGGTAATCGAACTATTAATTACTGTTCTACAGTTAAATTAATGAAAGATACGTCATTATTTTGTGAAATTGTACAGGGACGTTTCTCAGGACATTTATTTTTTAAGCTAGACATGAGAGTGGATAAGAAAGAAACATACTTGGCACCAAGAAGTAGGCACACCGGCTCCATGACAAACTTCACCATGGCCGGTGGCTTTTGGAAGACACGCAGTTCATTGATGTCCGTTTTGTTCAGGCTCTTCAAGGCGTCTTGTGCCGCTTTCATAGCCGGCATGGCCAACTCCAAGTCTCTGGCGGCATCGTCTGCCAGCTCTTGGGTTGCAGCTGCTTGGACCTGGAACACGAGATAGCAAGGTTATTACTTAAATAGACTACACAATAAAAATAAACTATTGAGCCATGAAAGGTTAAATCAACATCATAAAAATCTTTTTCCTTAGACCCTTTGTTATCTTTGGGTATGCTGAGTATTTTTAACACAAGGGCATATTGTCATAATGTGATTGCTCATACATAAATATTATAATAATTAAAAAATGCTTACCAAAGCACTGGCTTCATCTTCCAAAACACCCTGTTTCACCTTGTCAGCAGCCGCCTCTTCTAATTTCATCTTACCCATCATTTCCTTTGCCTCCACGGCTTTCTGTACCAACACAGGCGCCATAGCCTTAACTT